>SNQJ01S0046366.1:39990-58776 GCA_010110895.2 Picea sitchensis
TTGGACATCCTAGCACTGACAAAATCTATTATGGACAGAAAAAAAGAACTCATGTGATTTGAGTGTGGAAACATATACTTTGAGGCAGGTTATAAGGTAGTAAAAGTGTTGGTTGCTGGAGGTCCAACAACTCTCTCAGTCAAGACTGAACATGCACTTACTGCTACACATAAAACAACACAACCGAGAAGATCTCAATGTCATAAGGCAGTTGTTGGTTTACCAACATATTTCAAACAAGAAACTCTATTTCCCTCACGAGTTGTTAGTCAAGAAACTCAAACTGATTTTGTTCTTCAAGACAAAGCAACACAGACAGATTGTTAACACCACATATTTTCTTTTTAGCACAACATTTTACCATATAGACACTTATCAATTTCTCTTAGCAGTTTTGCACTGGAGGAACCAGTTCCCTAATTCAGCTACAAAGTAAGGTTTGAATGTGTTTTTCATGAGGACATGTAATGTATTCAGTTGGGGGGCATGTTAGGACCCAGAAATGTCCCTTTTTCATCACATCTTTTGCCTATTCAAACTTATCATCTCTAAGCTAAATGCCTACTATAATGCGTGCTAAGACATTTTTCTCCCAAGGTATGAATCATTTATCTTTCTTTTATATTTTCATTTACTTAGCATGCTTCATTGGTAACATTCACATGTTTTACCTCTAAAACGATTCAACTAATGATCGAAATGAATAGAAAAACCAAGTATTAAAGAATGGTCACTACTGTTACACCAGCTGTTATAGCTATGCACCAATCTTGGACGCTGTTACAGTTATGCGCCAATCCTGGAAGCTGTTACACAACTGTTGCAACAGGTGCCACCGATTCTGCTGTTAAACGACCACTGCAACATATGCCACCGATTCTGCTGTTATACGACTGCTGCAACAAATGCCACTGATCATGAAAACTACTACACCTACTGTTACATGTTTCAAATTACAATATTAGTTCTAGATCTTGTATTAATGATATCATACGAATAGCTTGAGAATCGAGGATTATCAAGGTTGTTATGATTTTGTTTTTAATTGAGTGACTCTGAATTTAAATAACAGATCTTTTGTAATCAGAGGGACAGATTCTGACTGTGAGAAAGTGAAGTGAAGTAAAGTTTATTGTACACAATATTTTGACAAATCAATAGAAGAGTGGATTGATTTTCTTTAGCAGACTGTAGCCTATTTTTTTGAGAGGATTCTGTGAGAAGGAAAGGGCCCACCTTCCTCACAGATTCCCCTCTGTTTTGAATTCTGAATAGTTGTTTTAATGTGAATGGTTTATCTGTTAAACAATTCTAGAATACAGTTGTTGTTACAGTCTAGTTCTTTCCTGTTAGATGTGCATAAATAAGTCTCATGAGAATTAAAAATCAATTGATGAACATTGTTGGAGAGCTGCTTTCCCTTTTTCTGCATTAGATTAAAATCTTGTTTTCAAGTAAAAGAAAATAAAAGTGTGGATTACTTTCTTGCAATAAGTAGATTTCCTTCTGCAATTAGTAGAGAAATTCTTCTTGCAAAAGTAAAATAGAAAGTTAGATTAGAGTAGGTAATCCAGAATTCTTATACATTCATCGGTTTAGATTTCAAATTGTGATTTCAATTATTTAGAACTCCAGTTGTGTCAGCGTAATTGTGTTAGTAATAATTTTTGTTTCTTTTTCCCTACTACAATTAGATTAGTGTTGCTTCCATAATTTAGCATAGGTTGTGCACAATTATCTTGAAATAACAAACTTTCCTGGGTTGACAATTTATATTGAACACCTTAACTCTCTATTCATTTAGACAATTAAAGTGCCCAACAATTAATACCCCACATGAAACATCTTCCCTTATGATATATCCTTCTTCAATAAGGCTTGCAACTCAAATTTCTTTAATAAAACCCTAGAACATTATGCAAAAGACAAAAGATCTCACAACACAAGTAGCAAGTAGTTCTTCCACTTTATTTCCAACCATGAAAAAATGATAGAGGATCCCTCCTTATATACATAAGGCACCTAAAAAAAACCATGAGTATCAAACCATGTGCTAATACAATACCATGTGCCAATACATTGTGCTCAAACAAAACCATAAGTTAAAGAAAGAGGCACTCTCAATACCATGGTATAAAATAATTTTGAGCCAATAAATATTATATCATGAAATAACCACCTAAACTAACACACACACATGAGTGGAATATTCAAAGAGAAGAGGTGTGTGCCGCAAGAGAGAGAAAATTCCTCCTCCACATGTTCACATGTGCGGCTGCAAAATGCAGCTATAATGTTCGCGTGGAAAATTCCATTAATAGTGTAACTTGGTCATTGTTTTTTTTGATATTCTATTATAACCCCATTTTATAGTTCTTACAACAATTTTGCATCAAATGGCACTAATCTAACATAATTTTGACACTCTTTCAAAAGATAACTTCCCAAGTTGGTTGTCATCAACAAATGTGCTAACACCTAAAGACATGGTTCAAGAAAGAAAGTGTTCCCTCTAGAAATGATCCATGTGGCATATGATTATGATGTGACATACATGTCATCATCCAATACACTATCACATAACCCAATGCAGGTACAAATATCTCAAGGCATAATGCATGGATTCCAATGAGGGGTGCCCACCTATAATGATGCATCAATATTCAAAACAAGTCAATAGGAAAAAAACATCAAGTAATATCCTCTAACAACAAATTAACATAGGTTAATTTTATAAATTGCTTAAGTTTACCATGGTAGGATGAGTTATACCCCTATTACATGTGTCAATGCCTAGGAAAAAAGGTATTCGTAAGTAATTTGGTTAGAGATAGGAATATTTGATGAATAATTGATGGAAAAAGGAAGGGAAACTTTATATTTTGACCCTCAAAGTTATTTGTAATTATGTATGAGGTCTTTTGCTTGTCCAACTAGCCGTTTCGAGCCAAGAATATTCATTTTTTGTACTTGTAATCCTTTTAAGAGGGAGATTGTCTTAGAGTTACCACCTCAACACCTTTTTACTACCCCCTTTTATATTTTATTTGATTTTTCTTAGTCCTTTTTTCTTTAGATATGCATGTTTTAGCATAGGAATTTGGATTTGGGCCTTTTTAACTAGGTGGCATGGCTCTAGCTTCTTTATTTTTTCATTTTTAACATTTATGCTTTTCACCTATAGCAATTTTGGGTTTATTTTGACTTTAGCTTAAATTATTTTTCAATTAGACCTTGCTGGATGACATTTGATAAGTCAAATTTAAGTGGGGATAGTATTTAGTTTTATGAACATGACGGTAGTGAAGGGAAATCATGGAAAGTGTTAGATGTGGTTAGGATATGGACACACTAGTCAACCATATTACTAGTAGTAGATCTTGACCTAAGTCATGACAACATTTATCGAAGGAGAACATGTCCTCCCATGGTAAAATGAGACAAAATATAAAATTGTTAGCGTTACGAAATGAAATGTTATAAGATATAAGCAATGTTAATTACTTTCATGCCAGGTTAGAAACAATCACACCACTTCTAAGTAGGGAACCATCAAATGAAATAATAGCACATCAAATGAAAGAAACATGAAGTACCATCTGTGTGAGCACATATCATATGAGGTGTAAATCATAGAGGAAAGAAACATGAAGTACCATCTGTGAGTGAACATATCATATAAGGTGTAAAAATCATATCATATACCATGCCACCCATCCGTGTGCCTAGCCAGGGGTGCTAGGGTTGGAAATATCAGAATAATGTTAAAATTGAGGGATATGAGAATGAGCTCATCCAAGCATCTGCTCAATGCACTCTCGAGATAGTAGTTTTAAAACATTTTCCTTGGGGGGAATACGGGGGGGGGAACAAGCCAAAAATATAGGCCTATTTGCTTGTGCATCAAGATAAAGAGACTTGATATCACGAGGATAGCCTTGAAGTTTGACTTTTACAAGGAAAGGTAACTCTTGTTTAAAAGTACTCAAGTCCCCTCAACTAAAAGATAAGGGTGCTTCTTGAATGGTATTTTGCATTGATGCTTTCAAACAAATTGAATAGAAAACAATTGTATTGAGTGTTACAAGGATTTCAAAGTGTCACTAATCATCTAAGTATCTCCTAAAAATGTAAATTTCCATGATAGTGGAACAAAAAAAAAAAAAGTGATACTTACCTTGAAATGATAACCAAAACACACTGACACCCTAACGTTTCCAAAAAACATGTATTCAAATATATCCTTGCCATAAAAACACAAGAAACATCTTTATCTCCATTTTTTTGAAGCCTACATTTCACTACCAACCCTTGCTAGAGTAGAAGATACCCCCAAACCTTGTGTATAAAATAGGAGTGTGATTTCTAGATGCACTGGGACCTCTATAACCAACACACCAAAGGATCCATCGCTCCCCACACTTTTTTTCATATGAGTAACAATGTTGGAATAATGCCTTGGTCACACAAATGTAGAAGGGATTCTCATTCATCCATCTCCAATTCCTCCAAAAAGGACCCAATCCATGCTACTATGTTTTAGAAAGACAAGGGTGTTGTTTTTATCTTGTATTAGTTTAAAAAAATTGCAAATCCAAGACTTTATTATCTTCTCTAGACCTATTTCCATATACAATCTAAAATTACCATAGAAGGTTGTAACATGCATCATTTAGAAGGAATTTTGTTTACATGTGGGTAGGAGTATATATTTCCTTCAAATGATTATCCCTAGTATGAAACTTAGAAAAATATGTTAAATTTTTTTGTATATCTATTGAAAATGTTTAAGCTTTTTTTTTTTTTTCATATATATTTATGCAACAAGTAAATTGGTACCAATGAAATCCTCATGCAAAAATAGGGAAAGATGGATGAGGTAGTGTGGTAGTAGTAGTGAGAGGAAAGCTCTCATAAGGCAAGGAACTATTGCCATATATATATGAAATTCATGTTTCATTTGAATATTTAGTTTGGTATTGGGATGTCCCTTCTCATCAACATAATGATGACCAACACAATGTCCCCGATTTAGTGTAAAAATAAACACAAGTTAGGAAAGGAAACATATAAACAACACAACATGGTGTCTATGATCTTGTCCAATGGTAGGATTGTGAAACTATTTCAATTCCATGTCTTTTGTGACACAACATCAAAATGTGTGAAAGAAATAAAAGAGCCATTTAGAAATAACTCCAGTCCTTTAAGTCTCTTGGAGGCCAAAGGATTTGTAACCATTTCAAGTAGTTATTCATTAAAGCCTTTTACAAATTTGTAATCAAATACCTCAATACAAGCAATGACATAGCTTTCGAAACTGTTCCAAAAGTGAATGATGAATATAAAAAATTACTTTTTGTCTATCTTAGTTCGCAATGCAAAAAATGAAATAGATGAATCATCTAAGGATTGTCATTGAAATCCAAAACATGTCTTCAATTAAGAAAAATGGTAAACAAAGCTTCCAAGGTTGAGTATATCAAAGGAAAAATTAATAGTGATTAGCTTATGATTCGAAAATGTTTTGAAACAAAACATTGAAGGGTTAATGTCTTAGCACAATGCAAAGAACTAAGAAAAAATATAATTTTTTTCTACTACAATGAATTTCATGGCTATGGAATTTGATGACGAGGTTAGAGGATGCATTTTAGAGTGTGAATCACCCCATACTAGTTCAAGTAGTGACTACTTTCCTACAAAGTGTTGTGGGCCATTTTAAGCACTAAAACTAAAAAATTAAAGAAAATACACAAATAAAAGGGACTTCGATTGGAACAATGCCAATAAATGAGAGAGGGAGAGGAAGAACATTGTAGTTGGGGAGTTGAATAGATGGGTAAACCTAACCTTCTAGTTGCTCTTAGAAGGCCAACACTAACTATAAATCCTTGCACATAGTTGGAGAAGGGATTCTTTTGTAGAGAAGCAAGGGAATGCTAAGTAAATTCATGTGGTTGTAAAATGTAATATTACAGAGAGAAAAAACACCATTGTAATTTTTCAATTGCTGAGAAGAATAACATTGAGCATAGCCATTGATACTAGAGTTTTTACTTTGAGTTTCTCCAAGGCAATATTTGTTGTTTATGGTGTATAATTGATTGCGTGGTTGATAATTGTTGTTTTCTTGTCTCATTTTGGTGTATTCTTATAGTTTCCTTCATTCACTAGCCATTAGTAAAATTGATGGGAATCCATATGCACCTCCCTTTACCTAGAATTTTCTTGAATGTCAATTAATTGTAGTGCCACTAGTTCATTCATGCGAATGATCCTTCACCCACTAATAATGATTTCTTGGATTGTTGGGTTGCATATAAAACACCATCTTTGATTTCCCATTTAATTGAAATGTTGATAATACCTACAACTCGATTTCTCCTTTAGGTGAATCAATGTAAGACCCTACAACTTTGTTTCTCCCCTAACCGAATCACTAGTTTTTAGAAATTATATGTAGATACAACAATCCTTCCTTTGATCTATTTGTTGGTATAAAACATTGGCTTGAGCATTGCCTATCATTGTTTCCCTCAGGATTAGCCTTGGCACTGGAAAGAAATAAACTGAGAACTGAAGCCAAATCTGAATAGATATGTCCAATTCATGGTAATTAATTCATATTTAACCTTGATCTTAGATTGAAAGTGAATTGAAGAGACATTGCACTTAATTTGACATAGAAGATTCATGTCAGTGAGATAAATAGGCGATAAGCCTAGCCTTTATAGATCACACGATATTGGAGTTAGGGATCTTAAATTGACAGTGAATTGTAGAAACAATACATTTTAATTTCACATAGAAGGATTCATGTTGGCGAGATGGACAGTCCATAGGCCCACCTTTTACAAATCACATGGTATCAAATCTAGGTTTGAAAACACTTGGTGAACAACCTGTATGGTAAACACACACAAGGAATAATGAGAAAGTGTAGTATAAGTAGGGAGGTAATATGAGGCACCTAGGGAAGTACCAAAGGGGAATAATAGTATAATATGTATTGATATGTATGGAGGTATCTTTTAGTAAATAAGGCCTAGTGTGAACACAATAAATGTAAGATGGATTACTAGAAGGTTCCACCTACTAGAAGGTTCATCCTCTAGAATATTCTTAGGTGGAGGGTAGCACTATATAAATGAGGTATGAGCAATGTAATGGGAAAGTTGAGAATTATTGTATTTGTATCATATCTTATTAGGAGGTTTCCCCCTTGTAGAGACAAGTGATCAGGAGTGGATCCCTTCCTTAAAAAAATAATTTGTAAGGTGTTTCCCTACCCCAAGGATTTCATAATAATAAAGTGGGTATTTCTTATATATTGTTCTTGAATCTATTGTGGTGATTTACTATTAATATCTTTGGTACTTAACAATTGGTATCATATCTCTTTCTTAGGCCACAAAAAATGATTTTTTATTTTATTTTATTTTTATTTTGCAGGGTTTCAAACAAAAAAGAGAAAGAGGGTCGCGACACTATGGTCAATTATTGTATATTTTTGTGCATAATTTGATGAAACTAGTTGTATATATGAGTTCGTATCAGAAAAACAACCACTTAAAAAAAATCCTTTGAATCAGAGTTCGGGAGGCCAAGATATCGTTGATTTAAAATCAACAACTTTTCAGGGTTTTTCTACGGACGACCACATGATTTTTCCAGTTTCTGTAACAATTGGTGTTGAATTAAAAAAAAAAAACAATTACATATCCAAGTTTCTCTTACAAAATTAGCCACTTTAAAAAAAAAATTGTTCGAATTAGAGCTTCATAAGTGAAGATATAGCTGATTTAAAATCAACAATTTTTAAGGTTTTTTTGTGATGGCCGCGGGACTGTAGAGTTCATACTTTTTGACAGGGTGCTCATATTGCTGCCATATTATTGGTGTTGGATAGAGTATTTTCAGAGAATTATTTTGGTGTATTATGTGTGGTGAGTCCGATGGATGTGCTGCGAATTGAAAAATTCTCCTCTTCAATCCTCTGAGGTATGCAAGACATTAAGGACAAATGTTTGCAAGTCATCAAGGATAGTTTTTGAAATATTCAAGACACCTTAGTTAAAATACATGGGATATATCTAATGGAGGACATCAAGGAAACATATAATTTTTGGATTGATCTAATGGTCTAGATTCCTCATTATTTTCTATCAATCTAGGTAGGCAACATTATGAGACTCGGGCACAATATGTGTAGAATCTAGTCTTGAAATTTCCTAAGAATTCCTACTAAAATCAAAGTAATAAATTGCCAATCTCACAAACATAAATGTTTCTCTTGGCCATGCTCACTCATACTTAACTTCCCATGGTAGGGACTTAGATTACAAGTAAATAATTCACTCTTAAAGTGTGCCTACTTGCAAACACACTTCGTTTAGTTAAACAAACTTCAAGACCAACAAGGGTTATCTCAAAGTGTGAGTTAAAATTATGAATGAAAGAAAAATTACTCTATTAGTGAAATGAAGAAATGTGTTGATAAGAAAAAAAAAGGAACTGGTGTGGCTACTGATGTTCACTTGTCATCCCTAGATACGACCATCTCACCATCCTCATCAATGAGTTGAAGAGTTATTCTATCGATGATCATCAAATTTCTTCCTTCATTGATGAACTCCAAAATTCTCTTGTCAGTGAACCAAACTTTTCTTCCATCAATAAACTCAAGTTTTTTCTTTTCGACGGGCTCCAAAATTTGTCTCGAAAAAATTAAAAAAACATCATTCAGTGAAATTCAAAAACTCATTTTAGAAAACTCCAAAACACTCCTTTTGGAAAACTTTGGAAAAATCCTATCAATGAACTCCAAAAAAATCCTATCAATGAACTTTGAAAAAATCATTTTGGTGAACTCCGAAAAATCCTATCAGTGAAATCCTAAAAACTCCTTTCAGCGAACCCCAAAAAAATACTTTTGGGGAACTATGAAAAAAATCTTTTTGACGAACTTTGAAAAAATCTTCTCCATTGATGAACTACAAAAAGCACTTTGGAAACCTACAAAAAGGCCTCTTTGGTGAACTCAAATTTTTTTCTTTGAACAAACTAAAAAATTCTTCTTCATTTGCAAACTACAAAATTCACTTTGGAAACCTACAAAAAGGTCTCTTTGGTAAGCTCATATTTTTGTCTATTGAAAAACACAAAAATTCTCCCCCCTCGGTGAACTAAAAAATACACTTGAAAAACCTACAAAAATATCTTTTCAGAAAAATTGAATTTTTGTTCATTGGCGAACTTGGATTTTCTTCATTGGTAGACCAAAAATTTCTCTAACTTCGCCAAACTTTGAATTTCTCCTTTGGAGAAATATAATTTTTTTCATTGGTGAACTTGGATTCTCTTCATCAGTGGACCAAAAATTTCTCCAATTTCATCAAAATTTGAATTTCTTGTTCGACGAACTTAAGAAATTGTTACATTGGAAAATTGAGAAAATTTTCATTCGTGGACTTGGATTTTGACTTTTGGAGAATTCAAAAATTATCTCACATCACCGAACTCATTTAAATTATAAATTCCTATAATTTTTCATCCAAATCCAAGATGAATCTAGACCATTGATCTCAAGATCAATGTGATCTCAGTCGTCGATTTCACTAAGCTTCACGGTTGCCATGAAAAAATGAAATTCGACCTCCCATGCCAAATTTTAACTCGGTAACTTGCATATCAATGCAATTAATCATCTATTTCACAATTTTGAGGGAACATTGAGTTTTCTTAGAAATTTGTTGATTTCACTATGATTTTACCGTTTTCCCCAAATTTAATGTAGAATAAAAGTCTGCAACCATGAATTTATCAAACTCACATTAATCTTTGGCCCATATTGGTCCATTGTTGAACCAAAATATCTAATACAATATTGTAACATACCCAACTCCCTTTTTGGGCAAAATTAATGCTAAGTTGACTAACATATCGATTCAAATGCATAAATACATGCAACATGACATACAAATTCATGTAGCTACCGATTCATTTTAAAATTGTGAATGCAAATTATTAAGAATTCTCAACAACAATTAAATACATAGAACATAAATCAAACACATCATTCAAGAATAAAATTCACATAATAAATAACACAATGATCATATCACTTATCTTTTAAAAATGTTTTACACAACTAGATGCAGACGACATATGTTCCACCCAATCATAGTCTCTATTGCAAAAATTCTTTCTACAAAAAAATACTATCGACCTGGGGATACAAGTCCACAAGGACAAATAACATCATATGGGTGTCTACAGTCCACTCAAATAGCTCAAATTCCCAATAAAACAAAGTGATGAAACTCCTACAACAATTCCAACCACCCAATTCTCTTCCTCATTAGTCTACACAACCCAAGGGATGAAATTTCCTTCTTTGAACCATAGTCCCTATGATAATATCCATCCCCTCTAAAGGTCCAACATAGACCACCAGTAATCTCTCTACCCGGGGCTCCAAGAAATAAAACTACGACAAGATTTCTCACAACAACAATCTCACTTGCTCTTGGGTAACTTCCTCAATAGGAATTTTCTCACATGCATAATAGCCTAACTCTTCACATGATTTCCAACTCCAACAAGATTTATTTACTCACAAGAATAGTTTCCTACTTTTTCTCAACACTAAAATTTGGTTTTTCCTCACTTGATTCTCAACTGTAAAATTGCTCTCCCCTCTACTTGATTTTTTTTAATTCTCCCATGCTTCTTGACTCTTACTCGTCCCCCAAGGATAATTACACTCAACCCATGTTTTTATAACCGAGTGGGATTAATTTCTCACCTAACCTCTTACATGAATTCAATAATTGAGTGCTTAACAAGTCAAAGGGATAAATAGATAAATGACATACTGATTTATGAAGGTGGATTAAGACTCAAGGCATGTGGAAATGTAATATACCTAAATTATATTGCATTTATTATCATGTAATATTAGTTATAGGTCAATTATTATGTAATACATGAATTATAATGATAAGTCACGACAACGATAAGTCTATGTAATTATGATAAGTCATGACCTTTTCCAAGGGCATTATTTATCATCCATATTTTTATTTAATGTACATCATTGTATCTCATATAATGTCAATTGATAATAAATATTAATTATTAATTATTAATTCCTCATGGAATATATGGATTTCTCTCGGTTATTATGGATGCTAAGGTGAAGTAACTAGTAGGTTTGCTTCAAGTGGTATAAGAGTGGCCTTTCTATTGACCCATGGTCAAGTGTGTGTGTGTGTGTGCGTATTCCTCTGATTTGTGATAAATTTTATTTTGCAAGTGAAATTTAAAAAAAAGCAAGAAAATGTTTTGCAAATAATTTCTAGGCTCGTGGCATATATATATAAGTTGACAACATAAAGAGATGATTTACACAAAATTATGATCATGAAAAATTCAATCTTTATGTGGATAAAGTTTTACAAGGATGAATAAAAAAGGAAATACAAATATCTCTTGACACGGAGAATAAATTTTATCTTTTTACATGGAGAAATTTTGCAAGGTGGAATTAAAAGAAAAAGGAAATACAAATATATGTTTATGTGGAGGATAAGTTTTATCTTTTTATGTGGAGGACAAGTTTTATCATTTTATGTGGAGGATGAGTTTTATCTTTTTACATGGAGGAATTTTGGCATGGAGTAAATGAAAAGTGAAAAAGGTGAAAATATTGGTAGGTTGCCAAATTATTTGTATGTGAAAGAAATCTACACAATAGTTGAA
Organism: Picea sitchensis; assembly: GCA_010110895.2. Classification (NCBI taxonomy): domain Eukaryota; kingdom Viridiplantae; phylum Streptophyta; class Pinopsida; order Pinales; family Pinaceae; genus Picea; species Picea sitchensis. The sequence continues at coordinate 51,757 of SNQJ01S0046366.1, forward strand.
TTGCTTTTTTAATTTAAACCATATATAAGGGTACTGACTTAAGTGCCAAAATATCTTCTTATCTAATATCCATGCCTTATTTTTGAGATATATCTCAAAATTTCACCTTTATTCGGGCTTCGGGCTGATAGATATGGTTTGCAAAAGTTTAGACTATTTTCTCATCTTTATCCCTCTATGTTACATGTATTGTTTCTTCCATTCTGTATAATCGCAGGTGCCTAGAATACAGATTTGGTTATGTGGTTGTCTTCTATGGTCCATGATCTTTCCATAGACTTCTCTTGTTCCCCAAAATAACTTATGAGCAAGGACCTATGCCCTATAGAATTAAATTGGTACCTAAATCATACCTTGTACTGTTTCAGTTGTAACTTCCTCATACAAGCTCTATTTTGTGCTCGGAATGGCTCATTGGAAATATATTACCGATATCTTTAATTTAAGTAGTAGAGATTATGTTTACTAAAATTACATCCAATTCTTGAGATTTTGACCCCTTAAAATTATTATTTAGGCCCTCAAAATTCCTCTGTAAGTTTATGACAGTCAAAATCCTAAAAATATTCATAGAAATTGATTGTTTTTCTGTTGTAATATTCTGTTAATCCAACTTGTACCTGACCTTGGAAATCTGATTGACATGGAATGACACATGTCTTTTGATTCCATGTGTCATCCCTTGATTCAACCATGTCATCATCCATCGGCCATCGTATAAACATTCCACAAGACTACCAATCTCTCCTTTGCAGAATCTTCCCATCGAAGTGTCAAATAACATGTTATAAAGGTTTATTATGACACCCACAAGCCGCAAGCCTACCAAACTCTTCCTCATGGAAGATTCCCCATCATATTATTAGATAGTATGTAATAATTTTTTTCCCACAACCCACAACCCACAAGAATTTCAATATTTTTCTTACAGACTCTTCCCATCAGGTTGTTAAATAACACATCATTAATATTTTCCCACAACCCGTAGCCAATCCTATTGGGATTTTCCCAATGGAGTGGTCACTCAAACTTACATCATGATTTTCTTGAAGCCCTCAACCCATAATCCTGCTAAGAACATCTTCATGGAATTTTCCCCACGGAGTGGTGACTCAACCTTACATCATGATTTTCTCAAAGCCCACAACCTGCAATCCTATCAGGAACATCTTCACAGACTACTCCCCACAGAGTGGTGACTCAACCTTGTATCATGATGATCCCAAATCCCGTAATATGCAATCCTGTTGGGAATATATTCATGGAATTTTTCCCATGGAGTGGTGACTCAACTTTGTATCATGATTTTCCTAAAGCCCACAACCCACAATCCTTTCAAGAACATATTCTGACAAGTCTTCTCCTGCAAGGCTTCTTCCCGTCAATCCTCTCCTGTGAGGCTTCCTCCCATGAGTCTTCTCCCATGAGTCTTATCCCATGAGTCTTTCTTCACGAAGCCTCTTCTGAAGGTAAACTTATGAAAATCACCCTCTTCATTGGATGTATACCATCAACATTTCATATCAGAGTGATCTCAACCATCGATTCACCAAATTTCTCCAAACTTCATCGAGCTTCTCCAAACCTTCAAACGAATCTCGGTCATCGATTCTTAAAAATCAAGTGATCTTGACTAGTGATCCTCCAAATATATTCCATGATACCTACCTTATACCACCATGGAAATTACACTATGGACCCTATTAGTCTAAATAACAGTACAATCCACATCATCACTATATGGATTTTTTCAAAAATCCTGAAAAATTACAATTTTTTTAGAATTTTATAATTTCTCTAAATTTTTTCTTCGGTGAAATTGGAAGTTTTAACCTGTTGGATACACCTACCACACTTAGAGGGGGGTTGAATGAGTGTGGGGATATATTTACCAAAACTTCCCTCTTACAAAAAACTCCTTAGTTAACATTCAACATTTACTCATTACTCATTGTTGTCATTATTAATTAGTTAGATGTGAGTACATATCAACAACATATATCATCAATACATCATCAAAAAGTCATTACCACAAGGAACACAAAGAATAAAATATGTATGTACAATTTTTCTTTTTATTACAGACTTCAATCCGGGGGCTTTTCAGAAACAACTGAATAGAGTACAACCCTACAAGAGCACCGGCTCTATATGAAAGACTCATCTTACATTCTCAGCATCAACTAAGATGAGGCAACACAACTTACATTCTCAACATCAACTAAGATGAGGCAACAATCCTCAACAGATATGAATCTTTCAACAAGTACACAACCTGTCAGTAGTGCAGCCTGTGTGTGTATGCACACTAGCTCACTACAACCCGCGTATGTATGCGRCCAGTGTATACAAMAACCTAYGTATACCTTCTGATCTATTAGGGTTTATCCTTCAAGTTCAACTCAGATCCTMTGCAACCAATTTATCTTTCTTTTCTATCTCTCACTGTCCAATCTGACCACCAGCCAGTCGCAACACATCCAAGCTCTCCAATAGMTTTCTCATGCTCCACAACCAATCAATATAAATGCTATATCAATCATGTATAAACAACTAGTATACCATAGAAATCATGTCATCACTGAATCACAAGAGTACTGCTCACTCCATCAACCAAACTAAACCACATCATAGCAGMCATACCAATAATGTCCTAAGCATTCACAAAACAATAAACAATATTATCCATTAAGACAATAATGAAACCATACCAGTGTCTCAGTTATAGATTTCAGCCCATAGAATGAAGATATGGAACCTGCCACAGTCTTCAACAACCATTCATTAGCTCAAACACAAATCTTCATGATTTTATCCATTATATGCGCCCTATCCTCATACAACCCGTGTATGTATGTGCCTTGACCCATTACAGCCCGCGTACACCTCAGAAACTAGGGTTTATGAATCTCCAAAACTTTTGTCGTCAAGATCTCTGATATTGATGAAACTTTGATGCATCCATGAGATCCTCCTCATGCTCTCTTTATCATAATAKATCTTCAATCATGCTCAAGAGATCCACACCAAAGATGCTCTCACAAGAAGCTCTCCATTAATGCTCCAAAATATATTCTCACAAGAAGCTCTCCATTGATCCACAAAAAGGATGTTTTGCAAGAGTCCATAGCTATCTTATTTATACTTTCATCCTCTAGGTCACTTAACCCATTTCTAGGTCACTTAACCTATTTTCCTTATTTTAGGGTTAACCACTTTCCATAAATAGAAAGTTATCCAATATTTTATCATTTAAATATTCCTTCCTGATTTTGTCACTTCTCTTTATTATTTAAATAATCCACTTTGACTTTGTCACTTTAATTTATCATTTAAATAATGATTTCTTCTTTTAGGTCACTTTGAATTCTTTGACCTTGGGGGATTCAAGCCTTCATATGGGGGTTCTTCATCTTCGTAGGGCCATAACTCTCAAACCATGAGGATTTATGTGATGTTCCACATACCACCGGAAATGGAATGACAAGCACTATCCATCTAGGATAGTTTCACCAATAAATTCATTGATATTCATCTCATTATTCCACATACAAGCATAGGTTCTCTCAACCACAAAGCGTCTTCTTGTGAGGGCTTTCACCATAAGGGGACCACTTTGGAGATCATCCATTTGTACTTCTTATTAATCACGACAAGACAATAATAAGTCATCAAACTATGCATGATATAAAGAATCCATCTTCATCATGTATCAATGAAAACTCATTGATCCATCTTCATCTATGAATCTTGATCCATCTTCATCGATTGGTTTCCACTTGACATCTATCATTCTCATCAAGGATAATACAAATACATTGTTCATCAATCATCAATCAATCAAGATTTTCAATCAATCAATCCATTGACATCAATCAATCAATTGACATCAATCCTTTGACATCAAAATAATCAAACCATTGGAATCCATGACAACATGATCCAACATAACCAACCTAGAATGAATCTTGGATTTTGACCACCAAGTTGAATGTGATGTTGACATTTGATTTTACTAACTCCTTAATCATTGTTAAAACACAAAATTCAACCTTCTTGACCAATATTGACTCTACAACTTGAAGACCGATGCCATTGATCATATCCTCAACCATTATAAGTGTAATTTTGACCTGAATTTGTTCATAAATTTGGGGATTCCACTTTGGTTCCACAAATTTCCCCAAATTCATCACAGATCCAAAATTTGTAACAATGAATTTTGCCAAATTTTCGTCGATCCCTGGCCCATATAGGTCTGGTGTTGAACCAAAAGACTTGATACCAAATTGTAATATACCCAACTACTAAAAACAAATTTAAAATGCCCCATACATATGAAATAACCAAGGGGAAACATAACCATAATTTAACATACATATAACAACATATTTTAAAACATGAATGCAATTATTCGAGCAAAAAAACGAACACACAATAGTCATATAAAACCATTTACATAATAAAATAATATCATAAACATAACAAAATACTTATCTATTTACAAAATAACCAATTGGCTGCATACACAGGATGTTCCTCCCAACCATAGGCTTGTTGTTCATTTTCTCTCAACAACAAGCCACCCCCGAGTTGAGGATATGAGTCCACAAGGAGATATGCCCCTCTTGGTTATCCACTCTCCACATTTATCAACCCAAAACCTAAGTTCTACTCCAACAATAGTTTCAACCCACCATATATCTTCCCCATTACCTGCACAACCCAAGGAATGGGATCCCCCTTCACTGCACATAGTCCCTTAGGACATCCCATTTACTCCAAGGATACAATAAACTCAGTTGTCCATGAATCTCTTAGCTAGGGACTCCAATAAATCTTAGCTATTCCAAGAGTGTTCACAACATATATTAGACTCAGTAGCTTGTTATTATCATTGATGTCAACAATATAACAATATGCAGAGTTTATGTCAAATCGTATATGAAGAAATTATGTCAAACAGTTAGTAGAGAGAGAAAATTTCAAACAATATGCAGAGATTCAAGATTAGAAGGAAGGACATTAATCGAAGCTCCGAAGGGAGAGCGCATTGTAGAAATGCTATCGAGATCAAAATCCCCATAGGAAAACTCCAAAATATTCAATGAAGAATCTCGTTCGTTGAGATAGTTTTTATTAGTAATCACAACCATGAGATTAGTTAGAGCCACTAATCAAAGCCAAGTCAAAGTATAACGTAAGTTTCAGGACATTGGATACAAGGCATGAAGTCCCTGATTAAAGGAAAACCATTAGATAGCATTGGGAAAGATCTCAACCATTGGATTAAAGCTAAGTAGAACTGGTCAAATTCAGTGCTGACCACTTCGGTGAAAAGGAGTTCGAATTGAACCAGAATTCTCGAAGCCCGAATTCAAGAAGAAATGCCAACCTTCTAATCTAAGGAACATTTTGGGAAATATCGCGACCATTGGATCGATTAAAGTGAAAGGATGTGATAAGTAAGGCCAAAGGCCCGAGATCCCGAATATTAAAATTCCCAAAAACCGTTGGATCATGTTAATATTTTCATGTTAAAGAAGGACCATTAGATGAAGTCAAGTTAATCAAGGATTATTCTTTGGGGAATCTCACTCTGGGAGAATTGGGAAGTGGGAAAAAGTGAATAAACCTGAAGTCCCAAAGGATGAAATGAATATGAACCATTGATCTATAACTGATCACATTCGTTGGATGAATCTAAGTGGAAGGATAGCGTAAGCACTTCCATGTTGACCACTTCGACATTGACCAAATCCGGTGAAAATTGGAGAAACAATTACCTAGAACTCCGAAGCCTCGAAGTCCCGAAGTCATGAACTTCCATCAACCATCAGATCAGAGGAAGAGCAGGGAAATCTTGTCAACCATTGATCTATTCAGAGTGCACCAAGGATGAACCTGGTCAACTCTGGCGTTGACCACTCTGGAGAAAAAGAGACTAGAACAGGTAAGTATATGCAAAGGCCGAAGCCTCGAAGTCACGAAAAACATTGATATAGAGTGAAATATGATAGCCATCATATCAGAGTTTCCTAGAAACACTCAACTCCAGCGCTGACCACTCTAGTGAAAAGAATCCAAGAACATATAAGTTCACTCGAAGGATGGAGTTTTGAAGTCATGAAGTATGAAACATGGTGCACACAGTAAGAGCCCACATCATCATAGCCCATGCCGGCAAGGACACATGGCACAATCAGATGATGAAAAGTGTCAAGGTCCATTTGGAATTTTAGGTATGCATAAGTCACAAATCTAAGTGACACGTGGTAGCCACTCGACTAGTGCCACATCAATAGTGATGTCAGCAAGCCAAGTCACTTTGGGAGTATTCCCTTCGAGGATATCTAGTTCCTCCTAATAAAAAATACCCAAAGCGTCGAAGGGAGAAGTCATGAACTAACGCTGGTCGTAGATCTAAGATCCTCTAGGATGAATCATGATTGTTAGATCAAGTGTAGTGGAAATATAGAGTAAGAACGAATCATAAAGTAATGATAACCATTGATATAATTTGGTAGCATTCTCGACCATTAGATCAAGCGCAGTGGAAGGATAGCGTAAGGTTTACTAAACCACTGACATCAAGCGATCACCACAACATTATGACTTATTCAGTAGGGAAACACTCTGGAGGGATTGAACTACCTCAAATTTCTAGTAACCCACAGTCTCAGAGAGTCGAAGCTCTGAAGTAAGATCTGATCGTCCGTTGAGAAGGAAGATTCATGGTCAAGATCCTAAAAAACACACAGAATGAGAAATTTATCTCGGTCAAGAAGAAATGTTAAACCATATAGGATCTGGAAGTTGTCATGATTTATCTTAAGTAAATCAATATATGCGATGAATTAGAGAGCTAATAAAAAAGATTAGATCTGATCAACGAAAATTGAGAAAGAAATAAAGAGGCATGGGATCGAGTTAAAAATGAAATCGATCCATATATGTGATTAATTTATGAAAAACACTCTCACTAAATTAAAATCCTTCACGATAATGTTTGAATAATAA
>SNQJ01S0046366.1:58786-74563 GCA_010110895.2 Picea sitchensis
GTGTCCTCCACTATTCTTCATAAAAACCTTGTAATTCCTATTAATTATATTTATATAATTGATTTTACATACAAGTCCATTATTGATCTATTATGGTAATTAACAAAATATAAAAGTAATTGCTAATTGTTGAAAAAGGGTAATACTAATTCATCCCCCCCCCTCAGTATTCCAACAACATCCTTCAAAAATATTTTGATCCATTTCCTTAGCAATACAATGCTCCGCATGCACATAGCCTGATTTTACAGGCACACAAGCCACATTTCCCACATAAACACAACCCACTAATAGCTGGAATATATAACAGTTGGATAGTGATCTTTGTAGCACTCAACTCTCCATTCAAATTTCCTTTTCTCAAATGATTGGACACTCAAACTCCCCTATGTTTATTGTGATTCATCCCCTTGCTCCCAATAACTAAAGGATGTGACTTCTCACACCCACCCTCTTACATGAATTCAATGTTTGAGTGTCTAAAAAGTCAAGGGGAGGATTATATGGTAATGGAACATTAACTCAAGAAAAAGACACAGGTTTCTCTTTGGATCCCCCCTTTATCTTCCTCTCTTGTGGAATCATAACCCCCCATTGTTTACTCCCCCCTCATATCACAACCAACAATTATTATCATTTTATTAAATATTTCTATGTACATAATATACAATTCATCCTCTGACCACATTAATAAATATAGGCTCTTGACCGCAAACATATTGGATCACTATACTAAATCACATTTATACAATTACATTATAATTTGTGGGGATTAAAACTGGGGATGTTACATCCCCTCTCCCTTATTTTTGCACTGACTTCAGTGCACAACACCCTACAAGCATTCATACATATCATAAAAATCATAGTTATCTAATATCCATGCCTGCGTTTTTGAGATATTACATATTATTCAAGCACCTTACCAATAAAATACTATTGCGAGACATTAATTCAAATTAGAATTCATTAATTTGTTGTTCATTGAATTCAGATTAGAATGAACAACAAAATCACATAGAATTAATGGAAAAGTTTTTAAAAAATGAATAAAATTCTTATTAGCAAAGATGAAAAATTTGTGCAAAATCAAACGGAATTGGAGAAGCAAGATACGTAAATTCAAAAATTTCAACAACAAATTAAATAGTTTCAAAAACAAATTAGTAATATAAAAATGACTCATAAAAAAGAGTCTGAAAATAATAGTAAAAAAATATCATCCAAAGATGAAAAAAAATCTCATTTGATAAATCATAATAAAACTCTACTTGTATAAATGAAGAAGTTGAAGAATAAGATGAAGGCACACCAATAAACCACAACCATAGATAAGGGTACTAACATCAACTTGACCAACATGGAAAAACCTAATGTTGTTATCAATGAATTTGTATCAATGGAGGAATCTCCAAAAGTTGAAACTAAAGATTAAATGACCTCAACATAAGGGATCAAAACTAAAAATCACAACATCATTACTAATGAATCAATATTAATGGAAGAGTTTTCAAAATTTGATCTCAAGAAAAAATTATGTGATAATGCAACATCCATGGATTTACTTAAGGTTGACATACCATTGATCACCAACGATGAAGTCATAGGTCAGTGCAAGGATGTTGTCACACTAGTAAATACAAAAACTTTAGATATCATCATGACCACTCAAGTAAATCATGACAACACTAACCAAATATTAAGAAGGATAAACTTACTAGGCATATAAATATCTACGTGCTTCGAAGTCAACAACAAATAAGATTGTATCCAAAATATTATAATCAGAGAGTTCTAGAAAGAATCCACCTTGGATGGATTGATTCTTTTTTGATGCACTAATAACGTTCAAGGCTTCAAATGTCATATTTTCTCATGTTCTCAAATTTATCTAATTGACGACAATTACAAAATATTGTTCATTCTATTACAAGATTTTATCATTCCCTATGCTTTGAGGAAAAAACATTTTTAAGGGGGGGAAGACTTGTAGTATACCTAAAGTATATTACATTTATTATCATGTAATATAAGTTATAGGTCAATTGTTTTTTAATATAGGCATTATAATGTAATATTGATAAGTCACGTCAATGATAAGTATATGCAATTATGATAAGTCATGATCTTTTCCAAGGACTTGACTCATCATCCCTATGTGTATTTATATCCATGTCATTGTATATCATATCATGTAAATGCATAATAAATATAAATTATTGATTCCTCATGGAATATATGGATTTATCCCTATTATTATGGATACTAAGGTGAAGTAACCAATATGTTTGCTTCAAAGGGTATCAAATCTAGGTTTCAATCTTGGGACCTGTGGGTTATGTTCCCACCACTCTTCCGATGCTATCCCCTCTACTCAAATTTTTTCTTCTCCCATGCTTGCTTGATTCTTACTCTTCTCTTGAAGATGATTACACTCAACTCATTCTTTCATAAATGAGTGGGATAATGTTCTCATCCAACCTCTTACATGACTTAAATGATTGAGTTCTTAATAAGTCAAAGAGATAAATATCTAAATGAAAATTTTATTTATGAAGGTGGATTAAGAATCAAAGCATGTGGAAAACCTTGAAAACCCCCATTAATGCCCCTCCCTTATGGAATCATAACCCCCCATTACCCTATTCCTTACCTGTCTAACATCTTGTGATGTATGTTGGAACATCAAACATTGTTGGTTCATCACACATCCATTGGGTTCAATTGATCGAGAGGTAAACCTTCATCTGGATATAGTGAGTTGGGCGATCAACCATAACACTACACTAGGTGGTCGAGTAGTCGATGTAACTTTCGGTTGGGCAGTCGACCAATAGTCAAATATAGTCAGGCGATGGATATACTATCCCAACAATGGACTACGAGTTGGACGTGTAGGCGATCGGGTTGAGCATCCTTCCTTATCGAGACAAATCGACAATGTGGATTTTGTGGAGTCAACTCTAATAACTGATGGTTATATGTGGAAAAGATCCTCCAAATTCTATTGAAGTTGGTTATATATCGAGACTATAAATAGAATATCCTTTGGGTCATTATCATCATGGATATTGTGCAACAAATCATGTGGATCAAGATGTGAAACATGCACTGTGATGTTCTGATCACAATGTGCTCTACTTAAGTGTTGTAATGGTATCTTTAGACACCACCCTTTATATTTAAAATTTTTTGTTCCTCTTCGATTATCTATAGTATTGTATTTTATTTTTCATGTCATGTTCCACTCTATTCCCCAACATGGTATCATAGCATATGGTTTAAAACCTCTACCTATTATCTGCAAACCTTACTGAGTTGGATTTGTTGTGTGATTGACTTTGAGCTGGTGATTTGTTGATTGAAACTTATTGAAACATACCAATTTCTGTCTAGATATCAAATATGGATTTGAATATTGATCTTGTTGTTCTGAATGGATCAAATTATGCAGTTGGGGCACCAGATATGGAAACCCTACCAAAGAGAAAAGGAATGTGGAAGTATACGAAGGTTGCGATTCTAGATCCAATAGACAATGAAGAAAAGTTCGTTGTTGATGGAAACAAGGATGAGGTTGTAGGGGTCATTACTACCTACATATTACAGGATATTTGGTTTGAACTCAGTGGAATCAAATGCCGTCATCAAGTATGGAATAATTTGAAGTCATTTTTTGACTGAGTTGATGAAAGCCACATCATGCAGTTGGAGAAAGAGTTGATCTCTCTCAATCCACATTCTTTTAACAAAATGGAGGACTATTTTCCATGTGTCAAAGAACTCTAGTTAAAATTGGAAGAATGTGGAAAGAACTACCAGAAGAAGGATGGAAAACTCATTGAGTTGGTGATGATGAACTTGAGAACACCATTCGACGTGTTTGTGTTGAATTTACACACCAACTGGAAATCAGGAAAGGAAGATGGTAAATATTACACCTTTAAAGATTTTGTGGCCTTTTGATTACTAATCAACATAGACTGCTTGAAGAAGGAAATCTTGGAGGTAAACACTAGGCCCACTTACTCAAGGGAAAGTGAAATATCGATCCTAGGGATAGAGTATGGTTTGATTCCTCTACATAGAAACCTGCATACCATGAACAAAAACCTCAGAGAGAGATAGATGTACTGCAATGAAGTCGAAATAAAAATTCATGTTAGTACTATGGAAAGAATAGACATGTGGAGAAAGCATTCTATAAGAATAGAGATGATTTAGAGGAGAAGGTTAAATGCCTTGAAGGAGACGTGTCTATTGTATGCCAACCCACTGATATTTTCACCTTCCAAGTTGGGAATTCTTCATCCTTGTTGTCTCATTCTGCATAGAACGAATGGGTATTCAACTCTGGGTGCACTCATCACATGGATAGGGATTCCTCCTTGTTCACGTGGTTGGATGAAGATAGGGAGAGGAAAATCTATCTTGTTGATGACTTTGCTCTGGATGTTGCTGGTCAGGGTGATGTTTCTTGTCGACATGGGAAGATTTTCGATGTCTATCATGTGCCAAACCTTAGTGTCGATATATTTTCTATTTTTCAGTTAATGTAGAAAGGTAAGATTGTGGAATTTTGGCCAGATTGGTTATATATTCGTGATTTGAAGAAAGGGAAGTTGATTGTTGCTGGTGGTCTTCTCGACCCAATGGAAATTTTGTACAATTTCCATGACATGAATTGACATGAAACTACACTGAATGCACTTGTTTCTCACAATGATGAGAGAAGTCTAATTTATCATGAGTGACTCAAACATTTGAATTTTCGAGGTCTACAGGCATTGACAACTCAGAGTATAGTTGTTGGTTTTCTTAAGGTGTTTCCCCCTAAAGGAGTCTGTAAGGGCCATGTTCTTGGGAAGCATAATTAAGCACCATTCGACTCTAGAAAATCATGGAAAGCACAAAACCTACTGGAGTTGGTTCATAGTGATGTCCATTGCATCAATCTACCTTCACTGGTAGGTGGAAGGTATAATTTTTCTTTCATTGATGAATTCTCTCGCTTTACATGGGTTTACTTTCTGAAGAATAAGAACCTTGTCTTTGGAAATTTCAAGGAGTTTCAGGCCTTTACCGAAACACAATGTGTCCAAACCATAAAATGCTTGAGATCAGACAATGGTGGTGAGTATGTAAATCAACCTTTTGAATAATACTTACTTTGATCTGGTATTAATTGACAATAGTCAGTTCCTCACGCACCTCAATAGAATGGCATTGTAGAATGTAAGAATCATACCTTAGCTGGAATGACTAGATGTATTTTGTAGGATAAAGTTCTACCTCCTTGCTTCTGGGCTGAAGCAATGTATTGTGCAACTTATCTACTCAATCACATCTCGACTCAAGTTGTTCCTTCCATGAATCTAGTTGAACGATGGTATGGGAAGAAGCCTTCATTCAACCACCTCCATGTGTTTAGATGTTTTTCCTAGGCTCACATTCTTGATTATTGCATAAATAAGTTGGATGCAAAGATTCATGCTTACATCATGATGGTCTACTCTGAAGAGTTAAAATTCTATTAACTGTTTGATCTTGTCAAATGAAAAATTATTATCAGATGCAATGTATTGTTTGAGAGAAGTATTCTAGAATTAAGTTGTTGAATGCCTCCTCTAGATCGTTAGAGGATGATCCCTTTCATGTTGTCTCTTACATTGGTTCTCTTACTCCATACTCCAGTCCTTTGACTGGAAAATCAAACATTCTTTCTGTTTCGACTAGATAATCGACCTATGATTCAACTAGTCTGTTGTCCTCTGTTTTGACTGGTCCACCGACAATGAACTCTTCGAATTTTGATCGACTTGCTGAAGTGAAACGTAGTTCACCTATTTCTTTTCTACCTATTGACAGGTCCAAAATGGCCTATCAAGAAGGTAAGGGAGAATGCCTAATGGAAGGTCCCATTTAGACCTACTCTCGTTTGGGATGGAATTTTCAACTAGTATGTGGGTCTGGTTGCCACTCTAAATTATTATCTAAATATGAATTTGAGAATGAAATGTTCTTAGATGAATTAAAATCTAAGACTGTATTAAAATGAGTACACTGAAAAATGATACCATTAGGGTCATAAATAATTAATGTATTACAATGATAGATGATAAAACAAATTCTACAGATACATTTACAATTATTTTCATAATGCATTCATAACATCGTATATGTACTCATAAGGAAACATAGGACAAGACGCGCATCAAGAATAAAGTGAAGAAACAATTCACACAACATAATTCAATGATACACAAGAAGAAGATAAATGCACCAAGAAAAGTCTCATATACATTCACCAGAGTCATAATTTTCCAGAATGCTTCTTGCTCTTTATTCATTCAATGTTGGAGATATTACACGCTCACCTAGATAATTATTTTCCTAAGATTAATAGTGCGATGTTGAGAGAACTTCCTTAGATGAGAATATTCTCTCTAGAGAATATTTCCCTACAATATAGGGTGCTCCTCTTCAGTTCAGATTCAGTTACACTCAGTTTGGCTAGTGGAAGTCACTCATGCATGGTAACCTCAGTTTTATCACCAACAGTTTCATGTGTTTCTCTCACTTACACATGTGTGACTTAGTTAACTGATGATTACATGGATCAGTTAACTAGGAATAGGTGGCAATTCATTCCAGTGTCTATCAGTGAGTGTATAGATATCTCTAGATCACTACTTTGGTGCATTAGTTACTCACGTAGCCTATATATTGTAAATTATTCATTCTTTTGAGTGTGGAATACATATAATAGAAATTATTTCATTCTTTTCTCCATTTTGTCTTCTCTCTTCATCCATCATTGCAAGTTGTGTATGCTTCATTGTTAGCTAGATATTCTATGCAGGTATCTCATAAAATCTACATGGTATCGGATTCCATAGGCCACTAGCAAAGATCATCACCAACACTCTTTTGCAGGTACCGAAGACGAAACAAAGCAACACAAAAGATGAAATTTCCTGCATTTGCAATTCTAACGCCATATAACTACTTCAAATGGAAGCCACAAATTCTACACCAACTTAGGGGTAGAGGCTTGTACCAGATAACCATGGAAATCGAAGAATATCATGATTCCAGGGATGATAAAAATGACTTTCTCAACATATAAGACACAACTCTCATATTTATTTGCATATCTATTTCTCCTTAACTACAATATCATGTAGAGGAGGAATCAATCTCAACTCCAAATGAACTATGGACTAGACTGGATGTTCTATTCGAGAATAAAGAAGATTGTGAATATTGCATGTAGGATATTGAAAGCATAGAGCTAGAAGAAAATCCATCAGAAGATCAAGCATCTCATTCTGAAGAGCCTTCTATACAAGTGTTTGCACAACTTTGTGTTCCATTCATTGAAGATGATGTCTACTCCATTTTAGATATATTTTATAAATTGCACGTGGGAGATATCATGCATGCATATCAAGAGTAACATGTAGACACTTTTGTATGTGCCATGCATGCATCTCAAGATCCACATGCATGCACCATGCATGCATCTCAGAATCCAAAAAGGGGGGCACACACTTCAGATTCAATTCATACAATTTTTTATCATAATTTGAATAAACAAATTGAATATTTCAATTCCTCTCAGAAAATATCCAATTTCAAAAATAAATTGTCCAGAATGGAGTCCAAGAAGTGAAGTTATGAGCATTTTAAAATCAACAAATTTTTAGCATTTTTCTAGAAACGACCGCATGATTTTCAAAGTTTCATCCAAACTTCACATGGTATGGGATTGGGATCTTCTTCTTTACAATAAGAGAAAGTGGATATATGTGGAAATCTCTCTGGTGCTTCTACTTCATCAGATCCATACAAACATCTACCTCTTCAACAAAATCTTCGGTGAGCATAAGCTTTCACATTTGCAAAGTCTCCTTGGAGTGAAGGACACAACTGCTTAGAAGTTGTATTCCCTTATTCATTTTTTGATACATTGTACTTTGAGGGGGGGGGTTGTTCCCATGAGGTTTTCTCTCTTTCCTCACTTTTTCAATGTTTCATTATTAGATGCATTGTACAATGGGTACCTAGCATGTCCTTGGTTTTCAGGACCCATTCATCATTTACACCCTATTAGTGTTCATGGGGGGTGTTGGAGATATTACACACTCACCTAGATAATGTTTTTCCTAAGATTGATAGTCTAATGTTGAGAGTGCTTCCTTAGATGAGAATATTCTCCCTAGACAATATTCCCCTAAAATATAGGGCACTCCACTTTAGTTTAGAGTAAGTTACACTCAGTTAGTCTAGTGGAAGTCACTCATGCATGTTAACCTTGGTTTTATCACCTGCAGTTGCATGTGTTTCTCTCACTTCCACACATGTGACTTAGTTAACTGATGATTGCATGGATCAATTAACTAGGACTAGGCGACAATTCACTCCAATTTCTATCAGTGAGTGTTTAGATCTCTCTAGGTCACTACTATGGCACATTAGTTACTCATGTATCCTAAATCTATTGTAAATTATTCCCTCTTTTGAGTGTGGAATACATATTAGAAAGTATTTCATTCTTTTCTCCATTTTTTTCTAGATCCTATGTGTAGGTATCTCAAAAAATCTACATTCAAAAGTAAAAGTATTTTCTTTCATTTACAAAGTGTAAAAGTCCCTCTTTCATCGCAACACTCTCTTTTATAAAATACGAGGAGGTTGTTCATATTATGTAACTTTCATCATGTCAGATGACGATTACATAATTTCATTTCAGATTCTTGATTGGGACTTTACAAAATTTCATATGATCAAAATCAAGCAAGTCCAATAGAAAATACAATGATCAAGAGGTCTTCGATTGTTGCATATTTTCTCTATACTCCTTCCATAGCTCATAGTCCTTTAGGATTGCATCCACCTGCATATTTTCTAGATCTATCTCACTATCATAAATCTGGGTTGTCACCTCTACCTTCAAGCTATGCTTTGTTATCTGAATGAAGTCTTTGGCTAGTTAGGTCAGTTTGATTGGTTTTATGATATTTTCTTCCAAGATATCTTTATTTACTTGATTCCTTTAATAATCCATCTGTTGATATTTCTTTTGGTTTTCGCATCTTCTATATTCAACTCAACTGAGTTTTCTTCTTCTACATCTTCCATTATATCCATCTCAAACTATTCAAGTATGGTGTCATAGGACCTCCATAGTATTTTTCATTCCTTGTTTATTGTTTATTGAGTACTTTTAATGTCATTTATGATGGGCTTCCAAGTATAAAATAGGAATTGGTATTTGATCTTCTGTCTGAATGTGTATATTGGAAGAGTACTTGGTGGATCATTATAAACCTCTTTCCAGTCTATAATTTTCTCTAGGGAATTTTGAGGCTTTTGGTACTTGTTCCTTGTGATTTCTAACCGACCACCAAGATTGATATGATATTTTTTGTTCCTTTGAATTTCATTTAATAAATAAAAATATTTATTTATGTACACTCCTAAGTTCTTCATTGGCAACCCCGACTTCTTCTTTAATAGCTTCCAGGATGGAGACTCCTTGTTTATTTTTTCCTAATTTCTTCTCAAGGATTTGATTATCCTGTTGCAACTTTCGAACGTTGTCTTCCAGCGTGTCATTATAGATTGTTACCTCTAGGTGTTTGAATTGCAACTTGGTCATTTCTTGTACATGTTTTTTCTTGAGTTGCTCCATTTCTTCTAAGTGTGTAAGATTGAGAGATTCCACCTCTACTTGATTTAATCTATGGTTTACACTAGCCTGTTTTTCAAACTCAACATTTAACTTATTCTTTTGGAGATGCAAATCCCTTTACAATTCTTATTTGTGCAACTGATTTGTTGTGTTAACCTATTTTTTGAACTTGTCAGCCATATTTTCTTTTATTGTGTTGAGGGATGCTTCAAGATCAAATAATCTAGCTCTATATATATCCAATGCTTATCCTATATCATATACTAACATGGAATTTGCACTTGCAAATGAGTTTAGGGATGATGCCATTTGTATAGCATTTTCTTTTGGATCTGGGCCTACCTTCCATTTGATGCTTCTCTCAGAGGATTCCGTCTTTAGTGCAAATTATCCCCTTTTTCTCTTATTTATTCTCCTCTCAATAGCCCTAGTTTTATGGTTGTAATAATATTCACCTACAACCACTACAACATCATCCAACCTTGGTTCCTCATATGTGTAAGAAATATTTCTTGGGATGGATGCTAGAGGAGTGCATTCCTCAATAGGAATAATAATTATACTTGCACCAATGTTTGATGAGATGCTGCTTAGCTCATCTTGTTTTATTTTCTTTTTAATTCTTTGAGTATTCCTCTTCTTTCTTTATTTTCTCTTCTTATTCAACAACAACTCTATGTCTTTCATTTTTTTCCATTTTCTTCTTTTCTACCTCCATATATTCTTTGGATTTGATTTATGTTTTAGTGTCCTTTTTTATTCCTTCACCATTTTTATTCAGGGGTTCATCTTGGTTGGTGTTCGTCTTTTCCATCTTTTTGATATATTTCTTCTATTTATCTGGCTTTCTTTGCTCTGTCCTTAGTGTTCTGTGCTTGTTCCCTTTTTTTATCCTCCATATTCTCCTTTTCCTTCTCCAGTGAAATTTTGAATTGTTGCTTCACTGCATCGCTCTCTTCATCTTCTTCTTTTTGGAGATTTTCCCTGGCTCATTCATTATGCAATATTTGTAATAATTCTTCAAAAAAGAAATCCCCTTTAAGGATGTCTTCTATGAATTTCACTTCATGAATGACCTGGGTTGTGAGTTTGACAGATTTTAAATGGTCATACACTATATTGTGTGGATCATGCCCCTTTAGGCTCCTTTTTCATAGACATGTTTCCCTCATGGATTCAAATTCCTTCTCAGCATGGGGTTTGTTGGAAAGAGTATATCTTCCTATATGTAGTGGGAAATTTGGCCATTATTTCTTTTTTTCTTTGATAGATAGGTTGTGACCCCTTTCTCTAATGTTTGATATCTGATTTCCCTAGCTAACAACTTGACAGGCACATACTTGGGTAATGGATGTGGCAACCCATTACTTCCATACACCTTGATATAAGTATAATATGTCTTTACATACCAATCCCCTATCTCTCTTAGGGTTGTTATGACACCTTGAGATATATTGTGTGGGTAAATCCCAAAAATCACTTTGTACAAAGGGGATAAGAAATAGTCACATTTGTTGTAAAAATATCCTTTTTAATTTACATCCCATAGTTCCGAGAAACATATATGAATTGGAGGCTAACATGGAGTCCAAATCCATTCAAAAGTAGGGAAATGGTGCGTAGAGAAGATTGCATCAATAAGATATGATGAAATATAAAAACCAGGATTTTCCATACCTGTATCTTCCTTATCTCTATTGGAAATGCTAAAATCCAGGATGTTCTCCAAGTTGAACTCTTGGCTTGTCTTCACCAGCGTATATGCCATCAAAAAACATTCCATCCTGAAGTGCGTGCTGATTTCTTCACCATATAGTCTGCAAATCATTGTGTTCAACAACCTATATGGTATCTTTATATATTGAGCTTGGATATATCTTTATCCCTCCTTAATTAACTTGCCTCAACTCACCAATGTATCAATTTTCCATTATCTCTTTGAATTATTCATTCTCTACCTCAAACTTCTCTAGAAATGATTTGTTTAATGATATTGTAGGTTCATGGATTTGATAATTTATTCTGATATCTTCGAGCTTCATGGAAGAGATCAAAACTTTGGATTCATTGACGATGGTGGTCGTCTCTTTCTGGAGGTGGTTAAAGCACCAATGTGCAGTGTTGTTGTAAGGTAAAAGCATCGGGTGAGACACTAGAGTGTGAATGTTGCTTCTTATGATATTTTTATATACATCTATCTCTTCGTCATCAAATGGATAATCCTCATTCTAGAATATACAATAAATTTTGTGGTACCTAGGGCAATGTTCCCTCCCATCGAAGAAATCGGTGTTTGTAACTGTGATAGAGTCTAAGTTGGTAATAAATGCAAACCCAATAGCTATTAGTTTCTTCTCTTTTATGGTCTACACATGGGACATATTTTCAGCTTGGTACAGTATTACACAATAGACCAAAATTAGTTTACCTTCTAACTGGTGACATAAATCATTGAATCTAGAAAACAGAGTATACATACCTATCTACTTGAGCCTTCAGAATGATTTGAATTAATTATGCTATCACAACATGAGAACTTACACTCTCACAAGTTTCTTAGAGGTAAATGATATGTTGACTAGGGTTTAAAAAGATTTTTATATTTTACATTTTCCTCTTAATCTTGTGTAATGAATTCTTAATGTGTTGCAACTTTGGCCTGGTCAGATTCATAAAATCTCCATTAATTCTTCAAAGAAAACTTTCTTCTTGTTCTCGTTGGCATGCCATAAAAGATATGGGGCTAAGAATAGTGTGGACAGGTTCTTCGATCGTGTCGTCATTGGGAGGATTGCTTTGAAAATTTTAGAGGAGTCAAATTATTATGACAAAGATTTCTTTTTGAACATTTGTTTACCCCCCAAGAATTGTGCTAAGGGGCATATGTAACCATTCAATTTAAAAAGTCTTAATGTATTAACTCATTCATATAGCCCATATCATTTTTCATTTCACCTTTTATTTTACATTACCAATATGGGAAATTTGTCATATGAAGAGAAGCCACATGGTGGGCTATCCTTGAGAGACTATTTTGACGTTGCCGTCGGAAGATTTTATTGAGAGGAGACAATGGAGTATGCATAGGGAATGGTTGATGTTTGTCCCAATGAAGCGATGTCCCGATGATACGGTTGGCATAGTGTCATCGGAAGGGACTATCAGGGAATGTAAGTGTGAAATATTGTTGCATGTCCCAACGATGTAGCGGTATCTTCAATAAGTGTGCTCCAATGGAACGAGGCCACCTAAAATGTGTAATATGTAGTAAAGGATAATCCCCTTATACATTATATGGTGATTGGTTATGGAAATATTTAAGGGAAAATCCCCTTATAACATGTATATGCAAAGTAAATTCCATGGTTTACCATACTTAACTTGTGTATCAAGAGACACACATCGTTGGAATATTATGTCGAGAGGAGGCGTCAAAATATATGGATGGGGCACCTGATATTTTCCCAGGTGATAAAAGGAGTCTTCCTAAAAAAGTGTGTATTAATTAAAGAGGATCGCATGGAATATATGAGGTTTAGTGAAAGAATCTTAGGTTCTTTATATATAGTAAATAATTAGATGAGGGGTCCATCTTTACACTCTTTCAATGAATGATTCACAAAGAATTGTGCAGGTTAATATCCTTATTACATGTCAACATGAGGTAGGAGGTCACGAGAGAAAGGCAGAAGGCTCATACACGGAATAAGGTATTGTTGTTGGGAGATGTGGTCAGGAAGACATACTTTCTAATGGTGCTCTCTTTCGATACATTCTCCTGACGATACGATTAAGAAATCTTTGTCATCGGATAAAGTCTTCAAGATATATAAAATAGTGTGATTCCAGTGAAAAAGGCCCAACAACCTTTAAGCAATGGTCATATGGGTAGAGGGGTTTTACGAAAGGGGATTAAGGTTGGACTAGGTATGTAGAGGGAGCATATGATCAATGTAATATGAAGGGATCTGTATAGGTAAAAAATTTCTTATATCACCCTCATAGATTGTGAATAGCAAAGTAGTTTTATGAATGAATAACTAGTCAGGTTTGTAGTGATAAGTACCACGCTGAAATTTTAGTAGGTTGGTTCCCATTAAAATCCTATAAGTCATAAAATTTTAGCAAGTTGTTGTGGGTGTCATAAAAAATGGTGACTTTATAGGAGAACCATTTATCTCTATTCTAGATATACCTCTAGATTATATACTCCGATATTTGTATATTCTGAAAAAATATATAGTTTCATATGTATCGTGGACCCCACATCACTAGATTTTATTGAAAATGAGAAGGCGATGTAGCTTGGATGATCCTTAGAATAATTTCTATGAGACCAAATGGTATGGGATTTAGTTAATTTTTTTCAGAAGTCTTTGAGGAGTTAGACACCATATAAGAATAGTTCTTGTTGTTGATAGATCAATGTGTGTTCCTCATGTATTTTTACCTTGCATTGATTCTCTACTAGTGAGCGTCCATAGCCTCAATGAAGTTTCCTCAGTATCATACAATCATATCCTTGTTGCCAGTGAGTGTCCATAGCCCTGATGGGTTTACTTGTTCTTTCCACAAAATATTGGCACTTTCAACTTCCTTTTTGTTTAAGCTGTGAATTTCACCCTTCAGATTTGTAATATATACAGTGCTTTTTCATTAAGGGTGTTTAGGATGCAGGGTGATTTAAGAGTTGCTTTGGTATGTTGGACTCAATCAATATTTTATCCTCATGAGTCTTTCTCTAATAACATTTATGTTACTTTTATATCCATGTATAGAAGGGGAAGTCTCACAAGTATTATTCAGAAGACATATGAAGCTGTCACATATTCTCTATCTTGTAGGACCTTGAGATGGGTGTGAGAGTTATCACACAGATATATACTATTTGTGAATTAGAATACCTGCACAAATTTCATTCATAACCTGGGATTTTCTCAATATCTGAGCAAATACATAAATCTAGCTTCATACTCAAGTACTGTATGATTGCCCTATCATAAGGAGTTGAATTCATTGAGATGGCACTCAATTAACTCATCAGATAGGTATCTTTCTTGGAATCATTCCTCAAACAATTCCTAAGACACATATTCATTGACCATATTCAGTTGTGGTAAGAGTGTCTTCCACCAAAGAACTGCACTCCCTTTCAGTTGAAAGACCACCATGTGGACTTTCATGTTGGAGGTATAATCGCGCAATGCAAAACACATTTCCATATTCTCCAACCAAGCTTCGATGGCTAAACCTCCCGTGGAACCCCAGAAATCAAGAAATTTTACCTTCTTGAGTTCTCTATGAACACTACCACTAGCTACGGGAGGGCATTGCGAACCCTCAATGGGTGCAGATCCTCTTCCCTCATCACGATCAAGATGATTTATCAGTGCCTCTAACATCCTTTGAAAATACCTCATCATACCCATGGCATCATCTAATGCAACATGCTCAAGCTCGATAGTATGCTCCTCTGTGTGTGGAGTAGATCCATCGGGTGTAGGTGTACTTGGAGGAGGCATACCTCTTCCTCCCGCACCCTAAAATCTACTTGTTCTCCATCCTCTAACCATGATACCTACCATAAAAAAAAATTCAATTTATATTAGCAATACATCTTTAATTAAATCAATTTCATTGGAAGTCATAATGAGTCATATGTCACAGAGTAAAACTCTTCTCTGATACCATATGTAATAAACCTCTTGATCTAATCACAATTGAGTGATCAAAAACAATAATATAAACATTCATTACGATAATAAAAAAGAAACTTTATAATGCACACCACTATTTTCAACATCATAAATCGTTGAATAATTTCATACAATACTTATGCAAATTACAAATTCAAATCATCAAGAGCTTCTTAAACATATCACACTAAATCCAAAATAAATCTATCCAGTAACTCAAAAAAAAGTAAAAATGTAAGGATCTACCTACTTTGCTTAAAATTGTGCAGTTTGAGAAACAAATTTTATTTAAGACAACTACACTATCCTACTTTTAACTCTAATAAGATAATCAATCTCCCAAGTTTACTTAATAGACATAAGATTTAATTAATTATGATTAAA
>SNQJ01S0046366.1:117815-130533 GCA_010110895.2 Picea sitchensis
CAACCATGTTAAGGGTTGGTGTGGCTCAGGCCGGGTGCGATCCCCGGGTGATTTTGACGGCTTAGATGCCCCTGAGTCGCGGTTTCTCAAGCCACAGGTTAATCGCAGGTCCTGCACAAATTAACAAACAAAAAAAATATATAATATATTTAGAAATCTAAATTTTTTAATATACAATATATTTTATTTTTATATTTAATAATTAAAGATAAAATTAGGTTGGATGTGAACAATCACACTAACATATTTCAAATTTTAAGTTACATATAACGAGGTAAACATGTACTATATTAATGATTGTCACTAAAAACATCTTTGTAAAAAAAAAATATTTTAATATTTTTAATTGTTTTTCACTTTACATGTAAAATATTGAAACCTTAAACAGTAAACTTTGATATTTAGAATGACCTTGAACCGACTTTGAAAAATAACTTAAAACAATCTTCACAATAAAAACCCATTAACGAAACCCTAATAAAAATTGAAAGGTATGCCTATATGTGAAAAGGGAATAAAGGGAATAATACACTTATAAATTATGCTCAATTCTGAATTTACTGAAATCATAAAAATATCATAGAACTTTGTGTCCATAAATACTTTATTTTTTATATGGCATAACTTTTATTATTGGAATAAAGTTTGTACACGAGTATAGGATTTCATAAAACGTGTATACTATTTTAAAATTTTTTATATGGCATAACTTTTATAATTAGAATAAAGTTTGTACACAAGCACAAGATTTCATAAAACGTGTATAATATTTATAAATTATAATTAAGAAAACATGAAAACATTTAATTCAATATAGATGGAACAACCTTTAGAACAAACATTTCTTTTGGCATCTACTCAATCAGTTTATTTGGGTGGAGATTTCAGATGTCAATGTTGAGAAGATGTATATAGCAATTTGTGAGTTTATACCTACTAATTCTACCTTTTATATACAAAACAATCTAGATTAAATTTGTCCTTATAAAATCTTAGAACAAGATATTTACACTATGAGAAACTAAGGTAGTATCCTCGTGCTAAGAGACTTTAATGCTAGAAGTACAACTAATCAAGCTATTATATTAAACAATGATTCCAATCCTAATCCTCTATGGCTAGACATGGACCTTGTTTTAGCTAATAAATACAAGAGAAATTCGAAAGACGACTTTAATGCTAGAAGTGCAACTAATCAAGCTATTATATTAAACAATGATTCCAATCCTAATCCTCTATGGATAGACAGGGACCTTGTTTTAACTAATAAATACAAGAGAAATTCGAAAGACTTTACGGAGAATTTATATGGTACTAAGCTAATCAAGATTTGCAGTTCTCAAGATCTAATCATATATCCCTATTTAGAACCAAATAGTAAGTTTTGACCTTTTAAAGGACCATGAGCTTGACTAGGGATGATATTAAGGATGACAATTTATTTTAAAATGTAGAAACCTTGGTGAATCTTACTAATCCTTCATATGCCAACTATAAATGATTGTAAAAATATTCAAATTTCTAAGGATTTTATATAGTTTTATAAATTTTTGGCGTTTTTTAAGGTAAAATAATTTTATCCTATAGAACTTGGGTGAATCATTTTTAAAATAGCGAATCTAGTTTTCGGAAAAACCATGGAAAATTAGCCCATGAGCGAAATTTAGCCCCTAAAATCATCCTTAAGCTTGACTCTGATCATATACCTTTAACCCTAACTCTAAACTTTACCATGCACAAAACCCCCCTTGAAGATAACTTTGGTAACCAAAGGCATCTACGTTTTTACAAAAATAAAGCTAATATCTTTTTAAAGGACTTAAACACCGAAATGAATCTTCTATCATATACAAATAATATTGAAGGCATCTATCATAATTTTACAACAATCCTCTCTACCTATATAAAAATTCCCTATCAAAGTGTTCTCTAAAAACAAGAATAGATTTGTCAACCCTTGGTATGATAACGAGTGTAAACTTGCTAGAAAATTCATTAGGGATGTCTAGAGTGAGTATTTGAAATATGATAAGATTAATATATACAAATCCCTAATTAAAAAATAAGGCACTACATAAATAGAAAGCAAGATAATTTTTTGTTAGACAACTGAGAGGGGGAGGGGCGGAGGGGTGAATCAGTTGTTATCGTGCTTAAACAATTATACTTATTTTAAACTCTTTGGAGAAACACTTAATGACATTCACAATAGTGTAGGGAAGTAAGCAATAGCATATTCAGGATCAGTCACACACATGAGATACACAGAGACAGATATTTCTTGAGGAAACCCATAAAGGGTAAAAACCTTTTTTTCTTTATATGATAAATAATCTTTACATTCTTTACATTATCATACATATGAGCTCCAACTCATTGTGAGTCTACAACCTCTGTTTTGCAAGCTGCAACTTGCTGAGAGCACCAACTCTCTGTTTTCTCTAGCACCCACTAGAAGGAAGCACCAACTCCATGGTTTCTCTAGCATCAACTAGAAGGAAGCACCAACTCCCTGGTTTCTCTAGCACCAACTAGAAGGAAGCTACAACTCCCTGTTTTCTCTAGCACCAACTAGAAGGAAGCTACAACTCCCTGTGGTCAAGCACCCACTTGAACCTTTGAGGACACCAGTCCTCCCTAGCACCTCCTTACCACCCTGGATTATAAATATGAAATACTGAAACCTATTACAGTGATATAGTGTTCAATAACAGATTACCAGTCTCATCATTGTTCTGCAAGATTTTTCTACTCAGTCTTCCTCACTATCTTCTTGCATGCATCCACTGCCCATTCTGTTCTTCTGCCTTTTGTGCTCTGTGTGCCATTCCATTCAATGCACCTTTCCTCTTTTATGCATTTCAGCTGCTACACTCTAACTCCTTCTACACACATGAATCACTCCCCACAACAACAACTCTTATCTCTTCTTTGTTCCACATTCTTATAGTCTCTGTTCTCCTTGTGCATGCAATATTCGCCATGCCTCTGCATGCTCACTCCGCTCCAATCTCCTCCACATCGGAGAGTTTTATCCACTTCACTCTTCCACAGCTATCCAATCTCTTGTGCGCCACGTTCTCTCTCTGTTCTGCATCTTCTACTCATTTTGAGTCCTCTACCTGATCATCATGGTAACTCTTCATCTTCTATGGCAGTTTCACCTATGCATTCATCATCACTGGGTGTTATTTTGAGATTCCTTAGTTTCTCTGGTAGTTGAGGCTCTTTGTCTTCTGTGTCTTAGACGAGATTATCCTTTCTGTTTTCAGTTACAGACTTCAATCCCCTTCCATCTATCAATCGCCTGAATCAATAATCCTCAATCCACTGGAAGATGCCTTGAGACTATTCATCTTCTTTGGCGATCACACTCAGTCCTCTTTGAGTCCTCTGGCAGAGATCATCATTTGTTTTAGCTGTTACACTAAGAAGCGCAAAAGTATCCTTGCGATCTTGTTCAACTTCACCTGCACCGTTGGATTGAATTCATAGAAACTTGTGTTTACTTCGCCATTTGGCACTTTGCCATTTCGGGATCCCCGTGGTAAATATTTCGTTACACTCCATGTCCCGATCCCCGAAACTCCAAAATGGAGCTTATCTGAACTAGCTCCTTCCTTCATCTTCCGCCAATGTGACCAATGGTTGCGACCACAGATTGAGCTAAAACGTGTTTCGCATTTCGGCATTTTGGGATTTCGGCACTCCTATGGTAGAGTCTCTTGACGCTCCATGTCCCGATATCCGAAGCTCCAAAATGGAGTCGAATCAACAGTCCACACTCTAAGTGATTCGACGGTCCTGATCTCTTCGTGATTTTGCATATCGAGATTTCGGGGTTCGCGACTTCGGGACTCCTATGGTAGGAGTTCTTGACATCTCCATCTCCCGATTTCTGAAACTCCGAAAAGGGAGTCGAATCAACGGTCCACATAACCCCCTGAGATGGACAGTTGACGGGATTTTGGCGTTTCGCATTTCACGATTTTGGGACTCCTGTGGTAGGGGTTCTTGACATCTCCATCTCCTAATTTCCAAAACTCTGAAGTGATGTAAACTTGCTGACGTCACACGTGGATTGACACTTGTCAAATAACTACCACGTGTCACTATGATTCGTGACTTACATGTGCCTGAAATGTTGAATCAGCTTGNTTCTGAAACTCCGAAAAGGGAGTCGAATCAACGGTCCACATAACCCCCTGAGATGGACAGTTGACGGGATTTTGGCGTTTCGCATTTCACGATTTTGGGACTCCTGTGGTAGGGGTTCTTGACATCTCCATCTCCTAATTTCCGAAACTCTGAAGTGATGTAAACTTGCTGACGTCACACGTGGATTGACACTTGTCAAATAACTACCACGTGTCACTATGATTCGTGACTTACATGTGCCTGAAATGTTGAATCAGCTTGACACTTGTCATTGCCTAGTTGTGCCACGTGTTCTTAGCTGACGTGTTTGTTTCGGGATTTCGCATTTTGGCACTTCGGGACTCCTAATATTGAGAGTCTTTGACTTCTCCATCTCTCGATTTTCGAAACTCCGAAATGAAGTTTACTTCAGGGTTTCACATTTCGCGAATTCAGCATTCTTGTTGTTAAGTGTTCTTTGGCAATTCAAAGTCCCGGTATCCGAAACTCCAAAATGGAGTTTACTTCGGGGTTTTGCATTTCGCGAATTCGGCAGGTTAGGGAACCCCGTTCTTTTGACTTCCTAGTCAACGAAACGACAATCTATGTCCATGTGTCCTACCCGTAAATGGACGGTCCTCCTTCTTTCAGGATTTTGTATGCCCGCTTCTCCTTGTACTTTAAAGAACGTGCAGGTTCTCCTTGATCCAACGATGGTCGGATCCCACGCTTGGATCTAATGCCTGAGATTTGTCCTCCTCTTCAACGTGTTCTTCTTGTCTACATTCAGATCTGATGGCCATCGGGAATTCAGGATGGGATCCAACGATCACTGACGCTTCTCCTCCCGAGCTTACGCATCCTTCTTACTTGGGAGAATTTCTAAGTGTCAAGGACCTCGACCTTTGATCCTCCTAAGATCCTCAGTACGTTATCTCTCTTGAGCTTTGGCAATGAGTTAACCTCATCCCTGGTGCACACCTACGCACTGCGTTCGACTCTGCGCTAATTCCTCCTGAGCTTACTTTTTCCCTGTTTTTCCTTCGTTGCATACTCTGATCTTGCCATCAATGACAAGCACATACTGTCTGTAAAGCATGCCAACCATCCTCTGCACTATCTCTTCTGATCTTATCGAGCTTGCTCTGCAGCGTCTTCCCAAAATACTTATGGTGCCCGTCTGTTACATTCTTCCTGTACTCAAGCCATCATCGTTGTTGTACTTGCCATCAATGACAAGCATACGCTGCCTGTAAAACATGCCAACATTTTTTGCACCTTTCAAAGCTAGATCGAAAGAAATTTTGGAGGAAAATTCTGAGTCCTAAAACTAAATAAAATGATATGATTCCCCTCACAGACTGGAATTCCTACCTTAAAAATATTTACAAATCTCATAATGTCCTAGACAAAATTCCAAAACTTTCTAGAGAAGAGGATGTTTTTTCTATAGAAGAAATAAAGTTTTGGGTTAAGCTACTTGCAAATGGGAAAGCGAAGGACATTCGACGGCTACCAAGATGAAATATTATAAATTGGAGGGCCTAGTTTGATCCCCCACATACACAAGCTCTTCAATTTAGTAGTCAAGCAAGGTTTCCCTAAACCTTGAATTCAAAGCCTGATTGTACCTATTTTTGAAAGTGGGGATAAACATAATCCCTCTAATTATAGGAACAATATTATTAGACCCATTTTATCCAAGCTATATGGAAGTATTTTGTAAAAGAAGATATAAGCATATGGATAGAAATCCATGGAAAAAGAGATAAAGGTGAACCCCGTTTTAGAGGTTATCATTCAACTGTGGACCACCTTATCACGCTTAGGATCATTGAAGAGGAGTGTCACAATAATAAAACCAATCTCCTTTGTTGTTTCGTTGACTTTAAGAATTATTTTGACACTATTCCTAGGACCAACCTTTGGAATAGGTTAGAAGAGCTATAAGTTCCCTCTAGTTTGAGAGTTGCTACGATAAGGTTGTATGAGAACGTTATTTCCAAGTTTAGGAGCACTAAGGGTTGGTCACAAGAAATTAACTGCAATTTAGGAGTCAAGCAATGTTGTTCCCTATCCCCTACCCTTTTTGGCATTTACATTGACAAGTTAAAATATTTTTTGGAAGCCACAAGTTGTGTTGGACTCACTCTTGCTAGTATAGTAATCATCCTTCTTCTCTATGTTGATGATATTGTTCTGATGGCAAGGAATCCATATGACCTTAGTAAGCAACTTTGAATCCTCAATGACTTCTACTCTAATATATGTATGACTTTGAACACTGACAAAACGAAGGTTATCATCATTAAATCCAACAAGATCACCTACGATAATTTTGTATATGACAATAATATCTTGGAGGAAGTGTTTTTGTACACGTTTCTTGGTATTGATATTCATCACAAGCTCAATTGGAACTATAACATTGAGAAAAGGATAAATGGAGGGTGAAAAGCTTATTATGGGTTTGAAAATAATTGTAATTTAGCATACCTTTGGCTATGGGATAAGAAAAATATCATCTTTGAGAATCTTGTCACTCATGTTATCTTGTATGGATGTGAAGTTTGGGGATGCAATATCTCTCGAGAATCGTGGATAAAAATAGAGCAAATCCAAAAGAATATTATAACTTGTAATCACAAAATTAAGGGTAATACACCCTATCCTATCCTCCCCATCGAAGTGATTCTTTCGCCCGTTGATAGCATAGCTATGATTAGGTATTGAATGTAGAAGAACATGATAAACAACATGGATAACAAGAGGCTCCCAAAAATTCACCTCAAAATCTAGTCAAAATCACCAATGGTTCAAGTGGGGATGACATAATGATGCCAAGTCTTGGCTAAATCATTGGAGAATAAAAGAAAAAGTTATTCTACAGAATATTGTTGATATTAAAAATATTGTACAAGCTAAATTTAAGGAGAATGTATGGTGTGATAAAGAATTAGAGGATAAAAGAAAACTAAGATATTATAAGGAGGTGGTTAACCCTAATCTTGAAGATCAAAAGTATCTCTATGTTTTGACTAGCCTAAAGAAGAGAATCAATATTGTTAAAATAAGAATAAGTATGAGTTACATAGTGAAACTCGGCGTTGGACAATCCCCAAAACACCATGGAAAAAAAGAATTTGTCACATTTGTGACACCAGGGGGGTTGAAGGTGAATTTTTTTTTCTCTTAGAATGCCCTGCCTATAACCAAATTAGATCTCAATTTCCAAATATTTGTCACAATACCAACCTTCCTAACCTTCTAAGTCATCAAAACTTTAGTGATATTGGAACATTTTC
Organism: Picea sitchensis; assembly: GCA_010110895.2. NCBI lineage: Eukaryota > Viridiplantae > Streptophyta > Pinopsida > Pinales > Pinaceae > Picea > Picea sitchensis. The sequence continues at coordinate 125,258 of SNQJ01S0046366.1, forward strand.
TTAAAGAAATCCAAGTAATGTCTTGTTTTTCTTAAGGTCCTAAATGGAGGTTAACCATCATCATCATCATTATCATAAAAATAAATTTATTTATTTAAATAAACATATTACTATTACAAAATGATAATAATTTCACCAAAATTAATTTTGTAAATATTACTTATATATTTTCATGGTTTTTCTTCAATCCATACATAATAAGCCAAAATTAACTATGTATGTGTATCAATTTATATTTATATTTTTGTTTTCTAATTTATATTTAAAAACTCTCTTTAAAATAATATATATATATATATATATATATATATATATATATATATATATATATATTTAATTTTTATTAATATTTAATAATTAAAAAAAATTGATAATCAAAAAAAAAATTCCTTTAAAGCTTTAAAAATAAATGTGATCTTTTATTTTATTTTATTTTTAACTCTATATATCTAACTTTCTAAGAAATGGTATTTTAAACCAATACAACATCACTAATTTTGGTTGTTTAAAATCCATTTATGAATACAGAAATGGATTCAACATGTAGAAAAAACCCCTCAATTAAATAAAATTAAAATCCATAATATCTTAAAAGTGTTTAATCATTTTAATTTTAGTTTTTTTGGTCTAATTTTGGTGATATAAATATAGAGAAAATTGACAATTTTATGTTGTTTTAATTGTATTTTTTGAATGTATAAATAGATTCAGTTTGCTGAAAAACCTTTGGAGTTATATAAATTTAGTAACTCAAATCTAAAAATCCAACAATTTTTAACCAAATTTCAATCAAAATTATAAAAATATCCATAAAACATTTATACTACAATTTTAAGATTTAAATGTTAAATTCCATTTACCAAAAAAATTAAACATACCTTTTGCCTTTTTGTTTTCGCGCCTCGAATATCTCCGAGCGAAAAAAATCAGACCGCTGTTAAAATTCCCGTTTCAAAGCCGTTTAAAATTTAAATGGCAAATTATATAGCCGTTAAATCTAACTTCAATTTCAGACGTACCCTCCATCAAACATATGGAGGAAATGAAGCACTGCACGGGCCGTGCGAAAGAACGAGTAAATTAGGATGAAATGAATTGCGAATTGAACTGAAAATCATGGCTGATTTCCTTTGAACAGCGGCCATGGCCGCCCCGGTGCCCGAGACCTTCCGCACTGCACGAAGGTTTCGGATTGGCTCAGTCAAACATCGATGGCAGTCCTCTACAATTTCCGACACGGATTCGACAGCTTCTATTGAATTTCTTGTTTTTACTATTTAATTGTGCTATCGTGGCAGCTCAGGGAGTCAGAAAATTTAGTTTGTTTGAAATTATAGAATAAGCTAAGCCCGATCTTTCAACCCCAAAATCGAGACATATACAATACCCCAATCGACCAAATTCACAGAATTCGACATATAACCCTTACCCATTTGACCAAATTCACGGAACTACTGATACACGGCATCGGACGGACGCCACCGTCAAAGACTAAGACTAAAGACAAGACAAACGGATATTGTTAAGATTGCGAGGAATTAATACAAGGAGCGGTGGTGTCGACAGATAATTGCGTAGAATTTGGATATACACAGTTTCTACCATCGATGGCAGTGTTAAAGAAAAAGCATTTTAATAATTTCGTAACTTGTAAGATCCGTTGTATCCGGGTCGTAAGATCCGTTGTATCCAGGTCTGGAATTTCAAATTTACCTGGTAAAAATTGATGATGGTTAAATTATTTTCATGTCTGTCATTTCAGGTTTTACTCAAAATCATAAATGTCAAAATATTTTGTATACTGTGTAAATTTCAGAAAACTCACGGTGGAGCATTGGAATTTGTAATTTGGGTGTCCATTTACTCCCTCAACTAACATTGTCCAGGTGTCATCAACCTCAATGCTGTGCCCCTACCTACCCCTACCTAGTTCCTTGAAGGCTGAAGCCATGAATTATAGTTATTAACCTAGGCCGTATATACTTATAAGTCTCTAATGTGTAAGTACCTATAACAGATTTTGACGGCAAATCTACAGTTAAATGTCAATTTGATGTTTTTGGTATTTTGATGTCTGTCAATAATGACGTGTGGATTTCTTATCCACATGTCAAATACGGGTTCAAATAAAAAATAAGTCTTGTGGGACATCAAATTCCAGACCTAGTTGTATCGAGCCTAGGTAGTTGGTAAGATCAGGTAAGATGAGAAATAAAAAGAGTAGTATAAAAGTTCTATTTTTTTGGAGTATTTAAGGATATATTTTTTATAATTTTTATTGAAATCTCTTCAAAAAATTGTTGGAACTTTATATTTGAGTGATTGAGTCTATCTAATTTTAGTGTTATTCAAAAATATAATTTTAACAATAGAAAATGGTGATTTCATCAAGATTTATAGGAATTATGAAAAAATTCAAAAAGTCTAATGTTTAAACAATGTAGAAATAAAATCGAAAAACATTTTAATTCTTCATAATAGTAAGAATCAGTTGTATTGATTCCCAGAAACTGAAAAACATTTTAATCATTTTAATTCTTCATAATAGTAAGAATCAATTGTATTGATTCCTCCTTCATAGGATTTAGTAGCATTGAAAAATTTAATGAATCTTAAGTTATGATAATCAATTTATTCTCCATTATTTATCATTTTTTAATATATTTTATAAATGATTAGGATTTTTTTAACATTCCACAAATTGAGAAGAATTTATTAATGATTTAAAAAATACAATTTTAACAATGAAAAATTGCAATTTGAGAAAAAATTATAGAGTTAAGGTAATTGTTTAAAAAAGTCCAAGTCTTATAACATTTAGGCTTCTTAAAATAAATTATTTTTTCAAATAATTTTGATACATGAACTCTTCAAAACTAACAACATTTTATTTTTATTTATTTTTATGAGATGCATACTTTTATACTAAGTTTTGTTAAAAAAATGAAAAATTAAAATCATTTTTCTTAAAATTTCATAAATAAACCCATACTAAATCTTAATTTTATAGTATTTATAAAATAATAAAAGATTTATTAAAAAATGAAAAACAAAAATCATTTTTCATAAAATGTGATAAATAAACCCATACTAAATCTTAATTTCATAGTATTTATAAAATAATAACATGGTTAATCTTTTAACTTACTTAAAAATACAAAGATTTAAAAAAAAAAACTTATAATCTCATTTCTTTTAAAACTTAAAATGAAATAATTTAAAATATATTTTTTTTTAAATAATATATTTAATTCAATTTTTTTAAGTTTAATCTTTGTAGGAGACTTTAATGCTAGGACTGCAACTAAACAAGTTACTCTTTTAAGTATTGATTCCAACCATAATCATTTATGGCTAGATGATGACCTTGTTTTATCTAATAGCTACAAAAGAAGCTTTGAAGACCTAATTGGGAATTTGCTTGGTACTGAGTTGGTCAAGCTTTGTAGCTCTCAAGACCTGATAATTTGCAATGGAGTAATGAAGTGGCCAAACTGCAACCAAGTGACTTGTATTCATGGGCTAGGTAGTAGTGTTGTATATTATGTGATATATGATATCCTCGTTTCTAACAAAATAACAACTTTTGACCTTTTAAATGACCATGAGCCTCACTCTAATCATAAACCTTTAACCCTAACTCTAAACTTTAATATGCATAAGAGCGTCATTGAAGAGAATTCTTCAATAAACCAAGGAACCCTTCAAGAAACCAAATTGTTCTTTTGATACTTTTTCCGAGAGAAGGTCCTCTATTCTAAGAGCTATAACTTTGGCCACCAACTTGTATATACAGTTAGAGAGTGACATAAGTCTGAACTCATACAAGGAGAGAGGATTGTTCGATTTTGGGATGAAATCAATGAAGGTTTAATTTAAGGGGGTAAAGATGTGCCCTTGACATCGGGAAAGGTTGAATTTAAGGGGGTAAATATGTTCCCGGATTCTTCCACCATTGCTAAGATATCCCGACCGACAACATCATAGAGACCGAGCAAAAATTCCATAGACCAACCATGAGGGCCAAGAATTTTGTCCTTTTGAAAATTGTGCAGGACCGTCTTAAATATGATGATGATGATGAGCGTCCACTGAGACCTAATGAGTCTATGTGATCTTAAGAGGGTAAGGGATTACTTGCAATTCTTTAGAAGTTTGTTTCTGTGCTCGAAAAGAATTAAGAAAAACTTTCCAAGATCACAGTAGTTTTGTTGAATTAAAAGGTTAGGAAGATTGGTAATGTGACAAATATTTTGAAATTGAGATCTAATCTAAGTATAGGATAGACAATCTAAAAGAAATAACTACAATGTGTATTTAACTTAAATAATAAATTATTTTAATAATACAATATATTTTATTTTTAACATTTAACAATAAAATTACTAAACATATCAAAAGGTTAAATGTGAACAATACTATTAATCCTATTAAGTTTATTATGTTCTCTCAATTAAGTTTATAAAGTTGTCTGAGGGTTATTGTTTTGTTTTGTTTGTTTGGGTATAATAATGTTATTATGATAATCTCTTTTAAGGTCACGACCAAGTGAGCACATCAAATTGGTGTATGAGACCTTCTTGGTTTGTGGGACAAGGGACCCCCCCTCTGCCCAGCTATTTGACTGGTAAAGTCTACGAAGGTATACATATCCTACCCCCATCTGGATTTGAACCTGTAACCTCTTAAGAGGAAACACATGTTCTTAACCATTAGGCTCACTGAGGCTGTATACAAACAAATAAGTATTGCTTTGATCTTTTCTTAATTTTTTCTTACTTTATGTTTTAATTTTTTTTATTTTCTTGTTAATTATTATTTTAAGTTTCTTGTGAATCATTGTTTTAAGTTTTGTTAGTTTTTATTTTTTTATTTTCTTGTTAATTATTATTATTTTAAGGTTTTGTTAATTATTATTATTATTATTATTTTTTTAAGGTTTTGGTTATGGTTATAATTTTATTATGGTAAAAGTTATTATATATTAGGGGGTTTTCCTCCTTTTATTTGTATTTATTGCAAATTTATTTTTTTATTTGATTAATTGTTTTGGAATAGGTTTAATTAAAAAATAGAAATTCTGAATTTTTTTAATATATAATATATTTAAAAACAAAAAAATTTAATATATAATATATTTTAATTTTTTTATTTAATAATTAAAAATAGAATTATGTCGGATGTGAACAAACACACTAACATATTTCAAATTTTAAATTACATATAACGAAGTAAACATGTACTATATTAATGAATGTCACTAAAAACATCTTTGT
>SNQJ01S0046366.1:145928-166880 GCA_010110895.2 Picea sitchensis
ATCACCTAAGAACATTCTAGAGGAGGAATCTTCTAGAAGTAGAACCTTCTAAGAAGTCCTCTTACATTTATTATATCTAATTACCCATTTATTATATCTAACTATCATAGTGGGTCTTATGTAATAATATAGTGGACCTAGTCCACCTTACATTGAATGACCTCCACTATTATCACTATGGGTCCTCTAGGCCCCCCCACTACCTCTCTAGCTACCTTACAGTCCCCTTCAATCGACGGTTATGCTCCCGCTTCAGGACTTTGGCCTCCTAAACCAAATCAACTGTCTTTCGACCTCCTCCTTGTTTAACAATCGAGATCTCTTTCGGGACTTCCACGCTTTCACCCTCTACCTTCCTTTAGAGTGCTCCATACTCAGAGTTCTAGATTTGGTATCATGCGTCCACTTTCAAATCAACGGATGTCATCCGCTTTGGGACTTCGGCCTTCGGCTCTTCGACTCTTTGACTCTTTGACGCTTTAGGCTTTGCGAGTCTCAAAGTCCTATGCACCTGTTTCTCCCGGAGTGCTTTTACCCGGAGAATCCTATCTGCTGACACGTATCCCTCTGGATATCAACTGCCACGACCCACTTCGGGTCTTCGACAATTATGATCTCTCCTTGTCCACAAACTCTCGGAGTTGTGGATCTTACACAACCTGTCCTCCTTGACGATGGATGGTCCCTGCTCACTTCGAGACTTTGAAAATTCCACTCTCCTGTGCACACAAGGATTAAGTTTCATGCACTTACCTCTAGATCCAACGGTTGTTGGTCCTCTGCACTCAGCTCCAACGGATAGGATCTGTTCCTCTCCTCAGCTCTCTCCCTTGTTCACTGGACGTAGATCAAACGATCCAGATCTCTTCTTCCACAACTAATCTGATGGCTATTGTCGCTCCTCCTCCTAAGCTTTTGACAACTTCCGACTTGGAAGTTTTTTGTCAATGTTCAAAGGTTTTGATCTTTGAACTTTATCGGTGGGACCCCAATTGTCTAGGTCTCACTTTCTCTCTTAAACGCGTTATCTCTTTTGAGTTTTAAGACTAGGAATAAGTCTGTCTCCTACGCACTACTTGCATTATCCCTTATAAGATTAATTCCCTTGAGGATTTCAATCTCCCATGCACTCCTTGCATTTCTGGGATTTCGTCAAACTCAGATTCGAAGGATTTCTTGAAAAGAAATTATTCTCACCCTCCTGGTGTTCCTCCTACTCAATGCACACCTTGCAGATCTATACAGAGTGTTCAATAGATCTGTGAGTATCTTCCTCTGATACTCTTCTCCCTGAACTCGACAAATAATTCTCTCTGTGCACGCTTGCACCTACTCGATGCCCACCTGGAAGAGCTCTACAGAGTTCTTAGTAACTCTGCTTCTTTCCGAACTCAACACAGAGTTCTTCCTGTTCACTCCTTGCACTTCTGCTGATGAAGGTTCAATGATATCTCTCCCGAGCTTATCTGAGGTTAACTCACCTCTGTCAATGCACTCCTTGCATACAATGTGCACTCCTTGCACTCGAAACTCAAAGACGATCTAAACAATTGAAACTTATACAATACTTCACCAGTTCATACATTCAAAACATGAATGACATATATAAGCATAACAATGAACACAAATACATAAACACACCATATGCAGGAAAAAAAGATTCTCTATTATCTCTGTGTGTCTATACAGATGTTTACAAAAACTGGACTGCAACAGAGTCGTAGTTCTATCAATCTCTCTCCTAACCTAACTATATTATGATCTCTGCTTCTTCTAAGATCTCTCTACAAAGATCTCTCTCTCTCTTTTTTTTACAAAAGAAGGCTCTACAAGCTTATCATCTTCACTGCATTAGTTCCATCACTGTCTCAGTTAAGACATCATAATCCTACGGCTCATTATATAAGTGAAGATCCATACCTGACTGCGATCTAGACCTGCTTACAGTCAACCATTTAAGGAGACCCTATCCACTACTTGTACAAAGGTATGGCTTGGAATTTACAGCCTTACGACGTGAATCCCCATAGGATCATATTTCAAATTTAAAAATGGGAGGGTCAATGCCTCTCCCTTTCTCCATTACGCGTCTATGTGTTGGCTTGTTGGTGCAGTTGTTGAGGTGGAATGATGCTCCTGCATCATACTCCACTGTTGTGAAAATTCATGATCTCCTGCTCATAAGCTTCTCTTCTCTAGTGTTGAAATCCTCCTGGATCCCAAACTCTCCCTTCGAGTTGTCCTCTTGCTCCTCTCGAACTATGGTTGTGTTGTTGCTGCTACTTCTTTTGTTTTTTCCCTGCCGCTAATGCAGGTTCTTCCCTTTTCAGGTTCTCTTTTCTGACTGCTTCTGCTGACCTCAACATCAACCTTATTATCTCCTCTATCACCTTGTCCAACTGATCCAATGGATGGTTCTTCTTATGCGGTCTTCTCGGTTCCAAATCTTCCTTATCAATGGGTAGATCATCTTGACCCCCCATATCGTTTTCTTTTTCTTTTGTTGCATTATATTTCCACCCTGCTGCAGGCTCCAGTTCTGCAGTCTCATCACCGAGCAACTGCTTAGCTCCCTCCTCTGACATATTATCTTCGGTTAGCTTCTCTTGTGCTGGCATTTTCGTGACTCCCTCGAGTTGTTCCTTTGGCTAGTATGTTCCTCCATCTACTTCCAAATTATCCTATTGGATGTGCAATCTTTTCACCATCACTCTTCTTTTTAGGGATTCCAATTCTTCATACAGATCAGCAAAATCCATGCTTTCTGCTTCCTCTTCTGCTGCAGACTTCAGTGTTGCAGTCATCTCATGTTCAGCTTCGTGGCTGAACATTTTGAGCCATTCTTTTGAATGCCCATATCCTTCTGTTGGGGTATACATCAGTTTCTGCTCCATTTATTCCTCTTTGACAGTTTCTGCTGGTTGTCTTTCTTCTTCTATTGTTGCACCTTCATCATGTGCACTGCCCTCCACTTGGATTTTTGGGAGGAATGTCTTGATCCCTCCAATAATCAGAATGCTCCTCTGGTCCTCTTATTTGATGGTGGAATTATTTAAATTCTCATCATATTCATTCACATGGTCTATAAATCCACTTGAAACTTCATCCATCAACACTCCTTGTTGATATGAACTCACTTCCGAGCTCCTGAGACTTTCAGATAGTATCATTTCTTTTTCGTTTCCCACTTGGCAATTCGACACTTCTTTTCTTCCCACCTGATAGTCTATGAGACCAATCTATCCCATCTCATTGCCCACCTGACAACTTGAACTTTCAACACTGCTTCTTTGGCAGTATACGAGACCTCCACCTGACCTCTTTCGATTTCCCACCTATCAACTTGAAAGTCCATTTCTTCCCACCTCGCTATTTATGAGATCTTTGACTGATCTCACCTCCTCCTCATCATTGAGGTGTCTCCCTGTCTCTAGTTCATAGATGTGAATCAGTTCCTCCTCTATCTCACTAATATTTTCTAATTCTCTCAGCCACCTTCTCAACTCTTGTTGCTTCTTTCTGGCCAACAACTTTTGAACATGCCATTTTTCCTTCCTGTTCACAGGACATTCGTACCTCCAGTGTACTTTTGCCTCATGTTTCATCCTAAATGCTAGTTGTTCCATCCTTTCTCTTATTTGATTGAGCTCCATATCCATCTCTAGATTGCATTTTTTCTTGCAGCCTTCTCTTTGACCACGCTCATGGCCTTCAATATCCATTTTCACCTTCTACCTTCCCTCCTGGAAAGTCTATGGATTACTCTACATCCAAGAGTATCTCCATCTTCTCTTACAACTCACCTGATTGTTTAAATTTTTGTTGTTGCGCACATGCAACAACCTTCTCATAGAGCATCAGTACTCTTCCTTCCTTTCGACTGTTGTCTATAGGAAAATTTGAACCTATGATATCATCTAATGTTACCAGATCATCCCTTTCACCGTCTCTTTCTTGTCTTGTATCTGCAAAAAAAATAACAACCTCCTCCTCTTTCTCTTTCGGCTGAAATATACATACGAAAATCGGCTCTGATACCACTTGATGCAACCCCCCTACCCTCCTAGGGTTCTGTGACCTCCTGGTCTAGGATCTTTCTTTATTCTGATTTGGATTGACTCTTTAGGTTCCTCTTTGAAGCCAAATCAACTATACACATATCCCTTTTCCTTCAGTGTGTAGGTCCTCTTAGACCTGCGTGATTTCTATGGTCATGATTTGACCATTATCAATCTTCTCGTCGATCGGTGGTTCACAACAATTGCGACCACCTACGTGAACACCCTTTATAGAAGAGCCATGTCTCCACAATATGAAAGTCCTCACCCGATCTCCTTTTGATTTTGCTCGTTGATCTCCTGCCTCGATGAGATCAATGACTCCAGCGCATTGCAGACTGTGAAATAGCGCGTTCACTAATTTCTCCTCTGCTCCCCGTAATGATTCCCTATCGTTGATTTCCCTTCTCAGATCGACGGCCCTAATTTACTTTGGGTTTCCAGTCTTCGTAAATCCCAATTTCTCATGCTCCGCAAGCTCTTTTTGTTAAGCCCCTTCTTCGCATCTATCCTTGAGTTCTGTCCTTACACAAATGTGCAATTCCAAATCTCCACGATATGTCGACACGTAGCTACTGTTCAGATCAACGACTGCATATGATTTTGGCTTTTCTATCTTCAGTAGTTTCAACTCTCAAACTTTTCTTTTCCCGTATGACAATCTTCCGGAGTGGAAGATCTATCGACACTTGTCCCCCTTAATCTATGGCTACAATATCCTCCACGAGTCCGACCTTTGGGACTTTCAATTCTCAAATTCTCGTTTCTTCGAGACAGATTTCTCCGAAATGGCAGATCGTCTACCAAATGACCCCTTCAATCGACGGTTATGCTCCCGCTTTGGGACTTTGGCCTCTTCAACCAAATCAACGGTCTTTCGACCTCCTCCTTGATCAATGATCGAGATCTCCTTTGGGACTTTGGCGCTTTCACTTTCTACTTTCCTCCATACATGGAGTTCTAGATATCCCGCCACACGCCCACTTTCAAGTCAACGACTGTCGTCCGCTTCGGGACTTTGGCCTCAAGCGATTTCAAATCTCGACTTCTCCTTCACTTTTCTCCCAGAGTTCACGATCTTTCACCACGTACCCTTTCTGGATCTAACGGTCTAGATCCCGTTCGCTCTTCGACCCTTCAGTGCTTCAGGCTTCAAGAGTCTCAAACTCCTATGCACCCATTTATCCCGGAGTTATTTTACACGGAGACTCCAATCTACCGACATGTATCCCCCTGGCGATCAATGACCATGACCCACTTCAGGTCTTCGACGATTCTGATCTCTCCTTGTCCACAAACTCCCGGAGTTGTGGATCTTACACCACCTATCTTCCCTGATGATGGATAGTCCCTTCTCACTTCGGGACTTTCACAATTCCACTCTCCTTTGCACACAAGGATTAAGTCTCATTCACTTACCTCAGGATCCAACGGTTGTTGGTCCTCTGCACTCAGATCCAACAAATGGGATTAGTTCCTCTCCCCGATGCTCTCCTTTGTTCACTGGACGTAGATCGGACGATCCAGATCTCTTCTTCCACAGCTAATATGATGATTGTTGTCACTCCTCCTCCTGAGCTTTTGACTTCTTATGACTTGGAATATTTTTGTCAATGTTCAAAGGCTATGATCTTTGAACTTTCTCCTTGTGACCTCGATTGTCTAAGTTTCTCTTGTGCTCTTAAACGCGTTATCTCTTTAGAGTTTTAAGACTGGGAATAAGTATGTCTCCTACACACTCCTTGCTTTATCCCTTCTAATCTTTATCTCCTCGAGGATTTCGATCTCCCATACACTCCTTGCATTTCTGGGATTTTTTCAAACTCATATCCGAAGGGTTTCTTGAAAATAAATTCTTCTCGCCCTCCTGGCATTCCTCCTGCTCAATGCACACCTTGCAGAGCTCTACACAGTGTTCAATAGCTCTGTGAGTATCTTCCTATAATACTCTTCTCCCTGAACTCCACAAAGAGTTCTCTCTGTGCATTCTTGCACCCGCTCGATGCCCGCCTGGAAGAGCTCTACAAATTTCTCAGTAACTCTGTTTCTTTCCGAACTCAACACGAGGTTCTTCCTATGCACTCCTTGCACTTATGTTGATGAAGGTTGAATGATATCTCTCATGAGCTTCTCTGAGGTTAACTCAGCTCTGTCAACACACTCCTTGCAGACATTGTGCACTCCTTGTACTCGAAACTCAAAGGCGAGAAACAATTGAAACTTATACAATACTTCACCAGTTCATACATTCAAAACATGAATGCCATATATAAGCATAACAATGAAAACAAATACATAAACACACCATATGCAGGAAAAACTACTTTTCTTTTATCGTTGTGTGTCTATACAAATGTTTACAAAAACTGGACTAGAACAAAGTTCCAGTTCTCTCAAGCTCTCTCCTAACCTAACTCTATCCTGAGCTCTACTTCTTTTAATATCTCTCTACAAAGATCTCTCTCTCTCTTTTTTTACAAAAGAGTGCTCTACAAGCTTATCCTCTTCACCACCTTAGTTCCATCACTGTCTTAGTTAAGACACCATACTCCTATGACTCATTACATAAATGAAGATCCATAACTGACTACGATCTATACCTTCTTACAGTCAACCATTTAAGGCGACCCTATCCACTACTTGTACAAAGGTATGGCTTGGCATGTACAACCTTACAATGTGAATCCCCATAGGATCAGATTTCAAATTTAAAAATGGGAGGGTCAATGCCTCTCCCATTCTCTATTGCGCGTCTATGTGTTGGCTTGCTGGCACATTTTCTGAGGTGGAACGATGCTTCTGCATCATACTCCACTGCTGTGAAAAATTCATGAGATCCTGGTCATGAGATTCTCTTCTCGAGTGTTGAAATCCTCTTGGATACCAAACTCTCCCTTAGATTTGTCCTCTTGCTCCTCTCCAGCTATGCTACAGCTGTTGTTGTTGCTTCTTCTGTTTCTTCCCTGTTGCTATTGCAGGTTCTCCCCTATTCAACTTCCCTTTGCTGATGACTTCTGCTGACCTCAACATCAACCTTATTATCTCCTCTATCACCCTGTCCAGTTGCTCCAATGGCTAGTTCTCCTTATGCAGTCTTGTCGGCTGCAAATATTCCTTGTCAGTGGGTAGATTGTCTTGACCCCCCATATCATTTTCTTCTTCTTTTGTAGAATTATCTTTTCACCCCGTTGCAGGCTCCAATTCTTCAGTCTCATCACTGATCTACTGCTCAACTCCCTCCTCTGACAGATTAGCTTCTTTCAGCTCCTCTTGTGCTGGAATTGTTCTGACTCCCTCCAGCTGTTCCTTTGGCTGGTATGTTCCTCCATCTACTTCCAACTTAGCCCGTTGGATGTGCAAGCTTTGCACCATCACTCTTCTTTCTAAGACTTCCAATTATTCATACAGATTAGCAAAATCCATGCTGTCTGCTTCCTCCTATGTTGTAGGCTTCAGTGCTGTAGTCATCTCCTATTCATCTTCCTAGATGAAAATTTTGAGCCATTCTTTTGAATGCTCATCTCCTTCTGTTGGGGTAGACATCAGTGTCTTCTCCATTTCTTCCTCTTTGACAGTTTTTGCTGGCTTTTTTTCTTCTTCTGATGCCGCACCTTGATCATGTGCACTGGCCTCCACTTGGTTGTTTGGTAGGAATGTCTTGATCCCTCCAATAATCATAATGATCCTCTAATCCTCTTCTTTTATGGTGGAAGTATTTGACTTCTCATCATCTTCATTCACATTGTCTGTAAATCCACATGAACATTCATCCATCAACACTCCTTCCTGATATGAACTCACTTCTGAGCTCCTCAGACTTTTAGACAGTCTCATTTCTTTCCCCTTGCTCGCCTAGAAATTCAAGACTTATTTTCTTCCCACCTGACAGTCTATGAGATCAACCAATCCCATCTCATTGCCCACCTGACAACTTGAACTTTCATCACTTCTCATTTGGAAGTATACAAGACCTCCACCTGGCCTCTTTCCATTGCCCACTTGGCAACTTGAAAGTCCATTTCTGCCCACCTGCTAGTTTATGAGATCTTTGACTAATCTCACGTCCTCCTCATCACTAAGGTATCTCCCTGTCTTTGATTCACATATGTGAATCAATTCCTCCTCTATGTCACTGTGGTTTTATAATTCCCTCAACCACCTTCTCAACTCTTGTTTCTTCTTTCTGGCCAACAACTTTTGAACATGCAATTTTTCCTTCATGTTCACAGGACATTCGTACCTCCACTGTACCTTTTCCTTCTAATGCATCCTCAATGATAGTTGTTCCATCCTTGCTCTTATCTAATTGAGCTGCAGATCCATCTTTGGATTTCATTTCTTCTTGCAGCATTCTCTTCGACCATGTTCATGGCCTTCAGTAGCCATTTTTACCTTCTACATGCCTTCCTCACAAGTCTATGGATTACTCTACATCCGAGAGCATCCCCATCATCTCTTACAACTCAGCTGGCTGTTTAATTTTTTTCCACTGTGTACATGCAACAACCTTCTCACAGAGCATCAGTACTTTGCCTTCCTTTCGCCTAATGTCTATAGGAAAATTTGAACCTCTGATATCATCTAATGTTATCAGATCATCCCTTTCACCGTCTCTCTCTTGTCTACTGTCTGCAAACAAAATAATGGCCTCCTCCTCTTTCTCTTTCGCCTCAAATATACAGACATAAATCGTCTCTAATACCACGTGATGCAGCCCCTCTACCCTCCCAGGGTTATGCGACCTCCTGGTCTAATATCTTTCTTTCTTTGAGTCAGATTGATTCTTCGAGTTCATATTTGAACCCAAATCAACTACACACGGGCCCCTTTTCCTTCGGTGTGTAGGTCCTGTCAGACCCGACTGATTTCTATGGTCATGATTTGACCGTTATCAATATGCTCGTCGATCAACTATTCACAACAATTGCGGGCTTCCAACGTGAACACCCTTTATGGAAGAGCCATGTCCCCGCAATCTGAAAGTGCTCACCCGATCTCCTTTTGATCGTGCCCGTTGATCTCCTACACCGATGATATCAACGACTCCAGAGCATTGCACACTGTGAACTAGCACATTCACTAACTTTTCCTCTTCTCCCCGCAATGATTCCCTACCGTCGATTTCCCTTCTCAGATCAACGACCCTAATTTACTTTGGGTTTCGGCCTTCAAAAATCTCAATTTCTCACGCTTTGCAAGCTCCTTTTGCTAAGCCCCTTATTCACATGTGTCCTTGGTTTGTGTCCTTACGCAAACGTGTGATTCCATATATCCACGATCTGTTGACACGTAGCTCTCTTTCAGATCAACGGCTCCATCTGATTTCGACTTTTCAGCCTTCAGGAATTACAACTCTCAAACTTTGCTTTTCCCGTATGACAATCTTCCGGAGTGGAAGATCTATCGACACGTGTCCCCCTTAATATATGGCCACAATATCCTCTATGAGTCCAACCTTCAATACTTTCAATTCTCAAATTCTCGTTTCTTCCGGAGAGATTTATCCAAAATGGCAGATCGTCTGACACACGTCCCCTTCAATCGACGTTTTTTCTCTTGCTTCGGGACTTTGGCCTCCTCAACCAAATCAACGGTCTTTCGACCTCCTCCTCAATCAACAATCGAGATCTCCTTCGGGACTTTGACGCTTTCACCCTCAGCTTTCCTTTGGAGTGCTTTGTACCCGAAGTTCTAGATCTGACGCCACATGTCCACTTTCAAATCAACGACTGTCGTCCGCTTCGGAACTTTGGCCTTCAGAGATTTCAAATCTCAACTTCTCCTTTTCTTTTCTCTTGGAGTTCACGATCTTTCGCCACGTACCCTTTCTGGATCTAACGGTCTAGATCTCTTCAACCCTTCGTCACTTCGGCTCTTTGACTCTTCGGCTCTTTGACGCTTCGGTTATCGGGAGTCTCAAACTCCTATGTACCCGTTTCTCCCAGAGTGATTTTAACCGGAGACTCCAATCTACCGATACATATCCCCCTCGTGATCAATGACCAAGACCCACTTCGGGTCTTCAGCGATTCTGATCTCTCCTTGTCCAAAAACTCCCAGAGTTGTGGATCTTACGCCACCTATCCTGCTTGACGATGGATAGTCCCTGCTCACTTCGAGAGTTCGGGAGTTTGACAAGTCTACTCTCCTCTGCACCCAAGGATTAAGTCTTGTGCACTTACCTATGGATCCAATGATTGTTTTGTCCTCTAGGCTAAGATCCAACAGATGGGATCTGTTCCTCTCCTCGGTGCTCTCCTTTGTTCACTGGATGTAGATTGGCTGATCCATATCTCTTGTTCCACAACTAATCTGACGGCTGTTGTCGCTCCTCCTCCTGAGATTTTGACTTCTTCCAACTTGGAATATTTTTGTCAATGTTCAAAGGCTTTGATCTTTGAACTTTCTCCTTGCGAACCCAATTTTTTGGGTCTTGCTTTGCGCTCTTAAATGCGTTATCCCTTCTGAGATTGATCTCCTCGAGGATTTCGATCTCCCATGCACTTCTTGCATTTCTGGGATTTCGTCAAACTCAGATCTGAAGGATTTCTTGAAAATAAATTCTTCTCGCACTCCTGGCATTCCTCCTGCTCAATGCACACCTTTTAGAGCTCTACAGAGTGTTCAACATCTTTGTGAGTATCTTCCTATTATACTCTTCTCCCTGAACTTGACAAAGACTTCTCTCTGTGCACGGTTGCACCCGATCAATGCTCGCATGACATAGCTCTACAGAGTTCTCAGTAACTCTGTTTCTTTTTGAACTCAACACAAGGTTCTTCCTATGCACTCCTTGCACTTCTGTTGATGAAGGTTCAACAATATCTCTCCTGAGCTTCTCTGAGGTTAACTCACCTCTGTCAACACACTCCTCGCAAACAATGTGCACTCCTTGCACTCGAAACTCAAAGACGAGAAACAATTGAAACTTATAAAATACTTCACTAGTTCATACATTCAAAACATGAATGTTATATATAAGCATAACAATCAACACAAATACACAAACACACCATATGCAGAAAAAATGACTTTTCTATTATCTATGTTTGTCTTTACAGATGTTTACAAATGATGGACTACAACAGAGCTGCAGGTCTCTCAAGATCTCTCCTAACCTAACTCTATCCCGAGCTCTTCTTCTTCTAAGATCTCTCTCTCTTTTTTTTTTTTTACATAAGAGGGCTCTACGAGCATATCCTCTTCACCACCTTAGTGACATCATTGTCTCAGTTAAGACACCATACTCCTACATCTCATTACATAAATGAAGATCCAGACCTGAGTACGATCTAGACCTGCTTATAGTCAGCCATTTAAGGCGACCCTATCCACTACCTGTACAAAGGTATGACTTGGCATTTACAACCTTACAATGTGAATCCCCATAGGATTAGATTTCGAATTTAAAAATGAGAGGGTCAATGCCCCTCCCTTTCTCCATTACGCGTCTATGTGTTGGCTTGCTGACGCATTTGCTAAGGTGAAGCGATGCTCCTGCATCATTTTATGTTTTAATTTTTTTCATTTTCTTGTTAATTATTGTTTTAAGTTTTAGTTATATTACGATGGACTTATTTATTGTATTATAGGTGTTTAGTTTATTTCTTAGTATAGCCTTGATGTTTTCTTATTTTATGGTTTAATTTTTTTAATTTTCTTGTTAATTATTGTTTTAAATTTCTTGTGAATCATTGTTTTAAGATTTTGTTAATCTTTAAGATTTTGGTTATGGTTATAGTTTTATTATGGTAAATGTTATTATATTTTAGGGTTTTCTCTTCTTTTATTTGTATTTATTGCAAAGTTACTCTTTTATTTGACTAATTGTATTTATTGCAAAGTTCTTCTTTTGACTAATTATCTCGAGTATAGATCAAATTAAAAGATGGAAATTTTACAAATTATTAATATATAATATATTTAAAAATCTAAAAAAATTAATACATAATATATTTAAATTTTAAAATATAATATATTTAATTTTTATATTCAATTATTAAAGATAGAATTAGGTTGGATGTGAACAAACACAATAACATATTTCAAATGTTAAGTTACATATAACGAGGTAAACATGTACTATTTTAATGAATGTCACTAAAAACATCTTTTTAAAGAATTAAATATTTCAGTATTTTTAATTTTTTTTCACTTTACATGTAAAATATTGAAAAGAGAAACTTCAGTAAACTTTGATATTTAGAATGACGTTGAACCGATTTTGAAAAATAACTTAAAACAATCCTTACATAATAAAAACCCATTAACGAAACCCTAATAAAAATTGAAAGTATATGGAATAATACACTTATAAATTATGCTGAATTCTGAATTTACTAAAATCATAAAAAATTCCATAGAACTTTGTGTCCATAAATACTTTATTTTTTATATGGCATAACTTTTATTATTGGAATAACGTTTGTACACGAGCATAGGATTTCATAAAACGTGTATGCTATTTATAATTTTTTTATATGGCATAGTTTTTATAATTAGAATAAAATTTGTACACAAGCACATGATTTTATAAAACGTGTATAATATTTATAAATTAAGAAAACATGAAAACATTTGATTCAATATAGATGGAACAAGCCTCATAACAAACATTTATTTTGGCATCCACTTAATCAGTTTATTTGGATGGAGATTTCAGATGTCAATGCTAAGAAGATGTATATAGCAATTTGTGAGTTTGTGTCTACTAATTCTACTTTTTATATAAAAAAACAATCTAAATAAAAATTGGCCCTACAAAATCTTAGAACAAGATATTTACACTATGAGAAACCAAGGTAGTATCCCCATGCTACTAGATTTTAATGCTAGAACTGCAACTAATCAAGCTATTGTATTAAGCAACGATTTCAATCATAATCCTCTATGGCTAGACATGGACCTTGTTTTAGCTAATAAATACAAGAGAAATTCGAAAGACCAAGAATTTATATGGTATTGAGCTAATCAAGATTTGCAGTTATCAATATCTAATCATTTGTAATGGTCTAATGAAATGGTTAATATCTAACCAAATGACTTGTATCCATGGATTGGGTAGTAGTGTTGTGGACTATGTGATATCATATATCCCTGTCTACAACTACCTTTTAAATGACCATGAGCTTGACTTTGATCATATACCTTTAACCCTAACTCTAAACTTTACCACGCATAAAACCCCCCCTTAAGATAACTTTGGTAACCAAAGTCATCTACTTTTTTACAAAAATAAAGCTAATATCTTTTTAAAGGACTTAAACACTGAATTAAATCTTTTATCATATAAAAATAATATTGAAGACATCTATTATAATTTTACAACAATCCTTTCTACCTCTATAAAAATTCCCTATCGAAGTGTTCTGTAAAAACAAGAATAGAATTGTCAACCCTTGGTATGATAACGTGTAAACTTGTTAGAAAATCAATTAGGGATGTCTGCAATGGGTATTTGAAATATGATAAGATTAATAGATACAAATCCCTAATTAAAGAAAAATGCACTACATAAATAGAAAGTAAGAGAATATTTTGCACCTTTCAAAGCTAGATCAAAAGAAATTTTGGAGGAAATTTATGACTTGGAAAACTAAAGAAAATGATACGACAACCTTGACATACTGGAATTCCTTCCTTAAAAATATTTGCGAATATCGTAATGTCCTAGACAAAATTCCAAAAATTTCTAGAGAAGATGATGTTTTTTCTATAGAAGACATAAAGTTTTGGGTTAAGCTACTTGCAAACGGGAAAGGGAAGGACATCGAGGGCTACCAAGATGAGATATTAAAAATTGGAGGGCCCAGTTTGATCCCTCACAAACACAAGATCTTCAATTTAGTAGTCAAGCAGGGCTTCCCTAAACATTGGATTCAAAGCCTCATTGTACCTATTTTTGAAAGTGGGGATAAACATAATCCCTCTAATTATAGGAACAATACGATTAGCCCCATTTTATCCAAGATATATGGAAGTATTTTGGAAAAGAAGATATAATCATATGGATAGAAATCCACGGAAAAAGAGCTAAAGGTGAAACCAGTTTTAGAGGTTATCATTCAACTGTGGACCACCTTATCATGCTTAGGATCATTGAAGAGGAGTGTCACAACAATAAAACCAAACTCCTTTGTTGTTTCATTGACTTTAGGAAATATTTTGACACTATTCCTAGGACTAACCTTTGGAATAGGTTAGAAGAGCTATAAGTTCCCTCCAGTCTGAGAGTTGCTATAGTAAGGTTGTATGAGAACGTTATTTCCAAGTTTAGGAGAACTAAGGGTTGGTCATAAGAAATCAACTGCAATATATGAGTCAAGCAAGGTTGTTACCTATGCCCTACCCTTTTTGGAATTTACATTGACAAATTAAAAGATTGTTTGGAAGCCACAAGTTGTGTTGGAACGACTCTTGCTAGTATAGTAATCATCCTTCTTCTCTATGTCAATGATATTGTTCTTATGGCAAGGAATCCCTGTGACCTTAGTAAGCAACTTTGAATCATCAATGACTTCTACTCTAGTATACGTATGACTGTGAACATTGACAAATTGAAGGTTATAATCACTAAATCCAACAAGATCACCTACGATAATTTTGTATATGAAAATAATATCTTGGAGGAAGTGTTTTTGTACAAGTATCTTGGAATTGATATTCATCACAAGCTCAATTGGAACTATAACATTGAGAAAAGGACAAATGGAGGGTGAAAATCCTATTATGGGTGAACTCTTGCTATCTTGTATGGATGTGAAATTTGTGGATGCAGTATCTCTCGAGAATCCTGGATAAAAATAGAGCAGATCCAAAAGAATATTATAACTTGTAATCGCAAAATTAAGGGAAATACACCCTATCCTATCCTCCACATCAAAGCGAGTATTTCCCCTATTGAGAGCATAGCTATGATTAGGTACTGAATGTACAAGAACATGATAAACAACATGGATAACAAGAGGCTCCCCAAAATTCGCTTCAAAATCTAGCCAAAATCACCAATAGTTCAAGCGGGAATGACATAATGATAACAAGTCTTGGCTAAATCATTGGGGAATAAAAGAAGAAGTTATTCTACAGAATATTGTTGATATTAAAAATATTGTACAAGCTAAATTTAAGGAGAATGTATGGTGCGATAAAGAATTAGAGGATAAAAGAAAATTAAGATATTATAAGGAGGCGGTTAACCTTAATCTTGAAGATCAAAAGTATCTCTATGTTTTGACTAGCCTGAAGAAGAGAATCAATATTTCTAAAATAAGAATAAGTATCATGAGCTGCATAGTGAAACTCACAATATCGACCTTCCTAACCTTCTAAGTCGTCAAAACTTTAGTGATATTGGAAAGTTTGCTTAAAGAAATCCAAGTAATGTATTGTGTTTCTTAAGGTCCCAAGTGGAGGTTAACCATCATCATCATTATTATCATAAAAATAAATTTTATTTTTTAAGTAAACATATTATTATTACAAAATGATAATAATTCCAACAAAATTAATTTTGTAAATATTACTTATATTTTTTCATTGTTTTTCTTAGATACATATGTAATAAGCCAAAACTAACTATATATGTGTATCCATTTATATTTATATTTTTGTTTTCTAATTTATATTTAATAACTCTATTTAAAATAAAAATAAAAAAAATTATTTTATTTTTAAAATATTTATTAATATTTAATAATTCAAAAAAAAATTGATAAGAAAAAATGTTTAATGTTACTCTAAAGTTTTGAAAATAAATGTAATATTTTATTTTATTTTTAACTTTCTTTATATATATCTAACTTTCTAAGAAATGGTTTTTAAATCAGAAATCTATAAAAAAATCATTATTTTTTGTTGTTTAAAATCTATTTATGAATATATAAATGGATTCAACATGTAGAAAAATTTATAGAATACTTGGATTATACAAAAATAACCACTCAAATGTGAGCATCTAACAATTTTTAGTTGATTAAGCAAAAATCCGTCCAAAATATCAATTAAAAAAATTATTTCTTAAAATGTTTAGACTACTCACCAAAAAAATTCTTTAATATTATTTTAATCCTCAAAAATTCCAAAAAAATAAAAAATAAAAATGAAGGTATAGTTCATTAGCCTAAAGTTAACAAAAGGTTTAAACCGTAGATGCATTAGTGACTCCCATCTGTACCACATTGTGTAAAATTTATAAATTAAATAAAATTAAAATTCATAATATCTTAAAATTGTTTAATGGTTTTTTTTAAATTTTTTGAATTTCGTGATATAAATATTTAGAAAATTGACAATTTTATGTTGTTTTAATTGTATTTTTTTAATGTATAAATGAATTTAGCATGCTGAAAAGTTTTTGGAGCATTTAAATTATATCAATTTAATCACTCAAATCTGAAAATCCAACAATTTTTAACARAATTTCAATAAAAAAATATCCATAAAACATTTATATTAAAATTTAGGATTTAAATGTTAAAGTCAGTTGACAAGAAAAAAAGAAGGTAAACATACCTTTTGCCTTTTCGTTGTTGCACCTCGAATATCTCTGAGCGAAAAAGATCAGACCACCGTTAAAATTGCCGTTTCAATGACGTTTAAAATTAAAAAATGCCGTTTAAAATTTAAATGACAAATTATATAGCCGTTAAATCTAACTTCAATTTCAGACCTACCCTGCATCAGACATATTGAGAAAATGAAGCACTGCACGGGCCGTGCGAAAGAACGATTAAATTATAGATGGAATGGATTGCGAATTGAAGTGAAAATCATGGCTGAATTCCTTCCTCTGACAGCGGCCATGGCTGCAGTGCACGAAGGTTTCGGATTGGCTCAGTCAAACATCGTGGCAGCTCAGGGCGTCGGAAAATTTAGTTTGTTTGAAATTATAGAGTAATCTAGGCCCGATCTTTCAACCCGAAATCGAGACATATACAATACCCCAATCGACCAAATTCACAGAATTCGACATATAACCCTTACCCATTTGACCAAATTCACGGAACTACTGATACACGGCATCGGACGGACGCCACCGCCAAAGACAAGACAAACGGATATTGTTAAGATTGAGAGGAATTAATGCAAGGAGCGGTGGTGTCGAGTCTCGACAGATAATTGCGTAGAATTTGGACCTACACAGTTTCTACCATCGATGTCAGTGCGAAAGAAAAAACATTTTAATAATTTCAATTAATCGTAGTAGTAAGATCCGTTGTATTGAGTTTCTTAGTTGGTACTGTTTTCAAATGCAATGATCATCGATGATATCGTTTTTATGGTAAGGAGTTCCCATGATATTGAAAACCAACTAAGAATCCTTAAGGATTTTTGCTCCAATATGGATATGACTGTTAATATTGATAAGATTAAAGTCATGATTATTAAATCCAATAAGATTCCTTATGATACCTTTGTATATGACAACAACAACTTGGAGTAAGTGAATTCATACAAGTCCTAAGGGATAGCTCAGTTGGCAAGATGTGCGCACGTTCTCCAGTTTGGGGAGAGGTCACAGGTTCAAGCCTAGCTATGAGTCCCTGGGGCTGGGGAAGTATCGGGGTGGGTTCCCAGCGAGTTAATTTCTCATCTGGAAAAAAAAAAAGTGAATTCATACAAATATTTTGGAATTGATATTCACCACAAACTTAATTGGAATTATAGCATTGAGAAAAAGATTATTGGGGGATGAAAAGCTTATTATGGGCTTGAAAACAATTGTAAATGAGTTGAACTTTGGAGTTGGGATAAGAAGAAATTCCTCTTTGAGACTCTTGTTATACCTGTTATTCTTTATGGATGTTAAGTATGGTTCTGTAGTATCTCTTTTTTATGGATGTGAAGTATGGTTCTGTAGTATAGAGCAAATACAAAAGAATTTTTTAACATATAATCTCAAAATTAAAGGAAATACGCCCTATCCCATCCTTCTCGTAGAAACTAGCCTCTCCCCTATTGAGAGCATGGCTATGACTAGATACCTAATCTATAAGAACATGTTAAACAACATGGAAGACAAGACGCTACCTAAAATTGCTTCCAAATCAAGTCATAACCACCATCGACTCGAGGATGGCATAAAGACGCCCAATCTTGACTAAACTATTGGGGAATAATGGAAGAAACCATTTTGTAGAATAAAGATACTATTAAAAAAAAAGTCATATCAAAATTTAAGAAAAAAATGTGGGGCGATAAAGAGTTAGAGGAAAAAAGAAAATTAAGGTATTATAAAGATGTAATCAACCATAATCTAGAAGATCAAAATTATCTATCTGTTTTGCCAAGTGTAAAGAAAAAAATAAGCATTGCTAAGATAATAACAAATTCTCATGAGCTTCATAGTGAAACTGGGCATTGGTCAATTCCTAAAATGCTATGGGATGAAAGAGTTTGTCACCTTTGTGACACTAAGAAGGTTAAAGATGAAAAACACTTTCTCTTAGATTGTCTAGCCTATACTCATATTAGATCTCATTTTCAAAATATTGATCACACTACCAACCTTTCTAACCTCTTAACTCAACAAAAGTATGGTGATCTTGGAAAGCTTCTCTTAATGTTTTTCGAGCACAGAAACAAAATTTTAAAGAATCACAAGTAATCACTTACCCTCTTAAGGTCCCATAGACCAATTAGGTCTTAGTGGACGTTAATCATCATCATCATCATCAATTCTTAATTCTTCATAATAGTAAGAATAAGCGATATTGATTCTTGATTCATGAGATTTAGTATTGTTGAGAAATTTAATGAATTCTAAGTTAGGATAATCAATTTATTATCCATTATTTTTTATTTTTTAATATATTTTATAAATATTTGGATTTTTTTAACATTCTTAAGAAGAATTTATTTATGATTTTAAAAATGCAATATTAGTGGATGGTAATCATCATTATCATTATGAATAGAATTTTTTTTTATAAAATTAATTTTGGTAATTGTTTAAAAAAGTCCAATTCTTATAACACTTTGGCTTCTTAAAATTAAGTAAATAATTTTCTTAAAACAAATTATTTTTTCAAATAATTTTAAGAAAATAATTCTTGAGAACTTCAAAACTAACCAAAGTTTAATTTTTTTTTATAAGATATATATTTTGTATTGAAAGTTTATTAAAAAAGTGGAAGATAGTTTTTTTTTCCTTAAAAGTCATAAATAAACCCTTACTAAATCTTAATTTTATAGTATTTATAAAGTAATAACATGGTTAACCTTTTAACTCACTAAAAATAGGAATATTTAGAAAATCTTATAATCTCATTTCTTTTAAAACTTAAAAATAAAATGAAATAACTTAAAATATAAAAAATTTAAGTAACATATTTAATTCAATTTTTTAAGGTATAAAAATAAAATTATAAAACAATCTAATTAATTTTTTACTATTTTTTTTAAAATATTTTTTAATTTTTTACTATTTTTTTAAATCATTTTTAAATTTTTTCATTTTTTAAAATTATTTTTATATTTTTACTATTTTTTTTAAAATCATTTTTTATTTTTTTCATTTTTTAAAATCATTTTTTTATTTTTTACTATTTTTTAAAATCATTTTTTATTTTTTTCATGTTAATAATAATCATTATTAAAAATGTATATACTAACATTTACTCATATGAAATTCATATAAAAAAATTAAATTATTCATTATATTTTGAAATTACACAAAAATCAATAAGTACAAAGCCCTAATTAAAAGGAAAATAAAATACTATATCAATAAAAGGCAAGAGTAACTTTCACAACTATATAAGCTAGATCCTAAGAAGTTCTCGAGTCAAATTTTAAAACACAATACTAAAGAAAATAATAGGATTCCCTTAAGGGACTTGAATTCCTACCTTAAAAGTCTTTACTAGTTCCCTAATGCCATGGACACCATTCGTATTGTCCCTACAAAGGAAAAAGTTTTTTCTTTAGATGACATAGAGTTTGGGATTAAGCGACTTGCAAATGGGAAAGCTAAGGACATTGAATGCTACCAAGCTGAAATTTTTAAAATCGGAGGGCGAATCCTTATCCCTCACATACACAAGCTCTTCAATTTAGTAGTCAAACACGGCTTCCCTAAAACCTAGACACAAAGCCTCGTTGTTCCTATTTTTTAAAATGGGGATAGAAACAATCCCTCTAATTATAGGACCATTATGATAAGCCCGATTTTAGCCAAGCTTTATGGAATTATTTTGGAAAAGAAGATTAGTCTTTCTCTAGAAAGTCACGGTAAAAGAGATAAAGGCTAGATCAGATTTAGGAGATATCATTCAACTGTGGACCAACCTGTTACCTTTAGGATCATTTCAAAGGAGTTCCACAATACTAAAACCAATATTTTTGTTGTTTTTTTGACTTTAGAAAATCTTTTGACATGGTTCCTAGGAAAAACCTTTGGAATAGGTTGGAAGAGATAAAAGTGCCTCCAGAGTTTTTTTTCCAAGGAAAAATTGTTCAATGTTATATTTAAAATATAATATCTTTTACAAAGACTAGCTCTGTCGAGCCGTAGACCTGGTGTCGAGGAAAGAACTCTTCACAAGTCAAATAAAAACGCAGCAAGTTGATACAGAAAAGGCTGTCCACCGCAATCAGCAGAAAACGCAGAGTCGCATACACCAAACCTCTTTTTGGCAAAGATAGAATCACTGTCTCACAGCAAAATCTGATAACGCTGACCGCGTACAGCAAGCGGAGAAAGATCAGCCAGAAAAGTATACAGGGGAGAAAGACACAAAAGCAAGATCAGTGAAGAACATAGAAGCAAGAACAGTCTATAATATATCCCTATATTAGATCGCTCGCCCACCACCTTCGAAGAGATTTATGTGGGTAATGATACTTTCAGTTCCATTCTCACAATGAAAAATGGAAAGTCTCTCGACCTCACTGC
>SNQJ01S0046366.1:175686-195006 GCA_010110895.2 Picea sitchensis
TTAAGTGATGACTCCAACCATAATCTTTTATGGCTAGATGAGGACCTTGTTTTATCTAATAGCTACAAAAGAAGCTCTGAAGACCTAATTGAGAATTTGTTTGGTACTGAGTTGGTCAAGCTCTCCAGCTCTCAATACCTAATAATTTGCAATGGAGTAATGAAGTGGACAAAATCCAACCAAATGACCTGTATTCATGGGCTAGGTAGTAGTGTTGTAGATTATGTGATATTTGATATCCTCGTTTCCAACCAAATAACAACTTTTGACCTTTTAAATGACCATGAGCGTGGCTCCGATCATAAACCTTTAACCCTAACTCTAACATTTTCCATGCATAGGAGCACCATTGAAGAGAATCCTAATAATCAAAGGAATTTGCGCTTTGACAAAAGTAAAGTTGACATTTTCTTAAAGGATTTAAATAGTAAATTAAACCTCCTAACTTATAAGGACAACATTGAAGAACTCTATCATAATTTTACAACTACCCTTTCCACTTCTATTAACAAGTTCTCTTTCGAGGTGTCCCGTAAAAAGAATAATAGAAAAACCAACCCTTGGTATGATAAAGAATGTAAAATTGCTAGTAAATCCATTAGGGATGCTTCTAATGAGCCCTTAAAAATCGATAAGATCAATACGTACAAATCCCTAATTAAAAGTAAAAAAAGATACTATATCAATAAAAGGCAAGAGCAATTTTCACAACTATACAAGTTGGATCCTAAGAAGTTTTAGAGCCAAATTCTAAAATGCAATACTAAAGAAAATAATAGGATTCCTTTAACAGATTGGAATTCCTATCTTAAAAGTATTTACGAGTTCCCTATTACCATGGACACCATTCCTATTGTCCTTACAAAGGAACAAGTTTTTTCTTTAGATGACATAGAGTTCGGGGTTAAGAGGCTCACAAATGGGAAAGCTAAGGACATTGAAGGCTACCAAGATGATTTTTAAAGTCGGAGGGCCAATCCTTATCCTAAACCCTGGGCTTCCCAAGATGATTTTTAAAGTCGGAGGGCTTCCCTAAACCCTCGACACAAAGCCTCATTGTTCCTATTTTTAAAAATGGGGATAAAAAAATTCCCTCTAATTATAGGACCATTATGATTAGCCCAATTTTAGCCAAGCTTTATGGAATTATTTTCGAAAAGAAGATTAACATTTGGATAGAAAGTCACGCTAAAAGAGCTAAAGGCCAAGCCGGGTTTAGGAGATATCATTCAACTGTGGACCATCTTGTTACCTTTAGAATAATTGTAGGGGAGTTCCGGAATACTAAAACCAATCTTTTTTGTTGTTTTGTTGACTTTAGAAAATCTTTTGACATGGTTCCTCGGATAAACCTTTGGAATAGGTTGGAAGAGATAAAAGTGCCTCTCGAGTTGAGGGCTGTTGCAATAAGGATGTATGAGAACGTTGTTGCTAAGTTTAAAAACACTAAGGGCTGGTTAAAAGAGATTAACTACAATATCAGAGTCAAACAAGGTTGTCCCTTGTCGGCTACCCTTTTTGGCATATACATAGATAAGTTAGAAGAATGCTTGGAAAAAATAGGTTGTGTCGGCCCTACTCTCACTGGTATAGTCATCAATCTTCTTCTTTATGTGGATGATATCGTTCTTATGGCAAGGAGTCCCCATGATCTTGAAAACCAACTAAGAATCCTCAAGGATTTTTGCTCCAATGTGGGCATGATTGTTAATACTAATAAGACTAAGGTCATGATTATTAAATCCAATAAGATCCCTTATGATACCTTTGAATATGAGAACAACAACTTGGAGGAAGTGACTTCATATAAATATCTTGGAACTCATATTCACGACAAGATCAATTGGAATTATATCATTGAGAAAAGGATTATTGGGGATGGAAATCTTATTATGGGCTTGAAAACAATTGTAAATCAGCTGATCTTTGGAGTTGGGATAAGAAGAAACTCCTATTTGAGACTCTTGTTACACCTGTTATTCTTTATGGATGTGAACTCTGGGCTTGTAGTATCTCTCGTGAATCCTGGAGAAAGATATATCAAATACAAAAGAATTTTATAACCTATAATCTAAAAATTAAATGAAATACGCCCTATCCCATCCTCCTCGTAGAAACAAGCCTCTCCCCCATTGAGAGCATGGCTATGAATAGATACCTAATGTATAAGAACAGGTTAAACAACATGGAAGACAAGAGGCTACCTAAAATTGCTTCAAAATCAAGTCATAACCACCATCGACTCAAGCAAGGATGGCATAAAGATGCTCGTCGTGGCTAAAATATTGGGGAATCATGGAAGAAACCATTTTGCAGAATAAATATACTATTATTTAGGAAGTTCGAATATTTTTATAGTTCGACAATTATGCCCAACACTTTGAAGTGTGTATCAACTCATATAATCCACCATAACAAGATCCATAACCAAGTACTATGTGAATACAACACAAACCAGAGCAAGACATAAAGCATTCCATAAATATGCTTTGAGAACAAAGCATTTCTAAATGGGGATGCAATGTAACAAACATAAATATAATATAAAATATAAATATAAATAAATAATCAATAATCAATAATTAATAAGGAAGATACATCTCGTAATGAAAGGTTGTGTCTCTTATTGTTCAAAAGGGAACCCCTGCATGCATACATATACGACCCTCATTCTCATTCGTAATCATACTATCATATCAACATTACTTTTAGTTGGTGAACCAAATATGGTAGTCACATTAATATTGTGATGTGAAATGAAAGGTGGAATGCAAAATGTTATGCCTTATAATCTATGTGTATAATGTAGTCATATTCTATCTATCCTATCTAGGAGTCCATCTTAACTATTGAATACAAAGATAACTATATATATTGTTGTTATTACTTCTAGAATATAAATCTATTTAAGAAATGGAGAAGAAACATATACATATATATTAATTGGAAATTGAATGCAAAACATTGTGTTCTCAAGTCATAGTTCACAATCTTATATTCACCATTCGAAAGAAAATATTTGAGAAAACGCAAAGCAAGAATATAAATTCCATACAAAAAAGTATATAATAGAAGGATATATCCTTATAATGGTTCCTGTAAAATAAAACAAGCACTAAAAGTAGTTCTCAACAACTATTACCATAATCCAATATTTTCCTCAAAATTTTCCCTAAGGGATTCCTCCCATTAAAATTCATTTAAGAGAGTTTACAAAGTTCCAACAACAAAAATCCCTCTTCTCGAGTAATCAATTCCCTTTTATAACTTTTATTGTAACTTCTTCATGAACTTCTTGAACTTCCTTCTTACCAGTTATGAGTCTCCACTTTCTTTCTTGGCAGTGATTGTTTCCCATACAATTCCATTATTTTAATTTCCCATAGACTCCCTCAAAGGCCTTGTAATGTACCTCAAAATTTACAAAAAAAATAAAAAAATTTAATTGGGAACTTTGAGTTGGTTCTGTGTTTTTAAATCCTTTCATTCATTCGTCAACCATAATGTACAATAGTCCTATTGCCTTTCTCTTTCTCTGTATTTAAAGTTTTTCAGTCATTCGTCATTCATAATGTACAACAGTCTTATTGCCTTTTACTTATCTATCCTATTTTAACATAAAGTCGTCGCTTCCTATCTTGGTATTGAGTTGTATACAAACATAGGTACATAGCTAGTGATATCCTATTTCATTGCAACTGGTTATTATCTACCATTTTCGTTGCCAAAACCCACTTTATGATATGGAGATGTAACTACTTAGAGTCACTATCATATGAATGCGAGGGTTATAGATGTAAGGCCTTATGACACTCATTCCGATATATATCATTCAAGATATACAAGGAGAGGTTAACATTATTCGGAAACAAATGCTATTTGGGTATAAAATTGGGCACTAAACTTGCACCATTGAATATAAGGCGCGCAAAGGCTAACTTATGAAGGTTATGGTTATGATCATGCTAACATAACTACACGGTAAGTAACGACATTAGGCCATCCGTTTCGGATGGCTAATGGAATGGTAGTTGGGTTCAACATATAACGGTATAGTAAGGTGATAAGAGTAACCCTAAGTAGGCCATCCGATTACCTTGCCATTAATATTCTGAGCAATCGATACATGTTGGAACCCTCATGCCTTAAAGGCCTGTCTGCAACATTTAAAGCACCTGGGATACGTCTATTCGATTCAAAGTTCGACTGGCATGCTCCAATGAGATGTTGACACTTACCATAAATTCACATGGTCCAAGTACAAAGACCCCATCCCCTTTACTCCATGCGAAAGGTTACTCCCGCACTTTCACTTTCATTCTGGTTTTGGTTTGGTGAAGGAGGAAGAACTGTCTCAGACCATTTTTCATTTTTATTCTAGTTCTGGTTTAGTGAAGGAGGAAGAAACATCTCAGACCATTTTTCGTTTGGCTGTAGAATTGTGGTCATGAGTTTATGATTTGGATCCTGTCCCAGATGGGTGGAGATCTGGGAAGGAACTTCCCAACGACAACTCTGTGCGGGGTAAGTATACCCTTGACTGTTCTTTTATTTATGCATTCAGATCTTTCTGTCTTATTAGGTAGGTCTCTGCATGCTCCTATTCTCGGTCAGTTCCTCGGTAGCATTATTGTTATTCTTTGAGGTTATTGTGGAAGGGGTAGGTGGTACGCTAGCAAGGTCTAGATTCTTCACGGTTTGTCCCCTTTCTATGTACTAGCCTTTCTGTCGAGGCCGAGCTAATCTCCTTTCATGGAGGAACTTATTACGATGTCTGTTAGAAATGTGCATTCGAGATATGCTATTTTTTTTGTTTGAACTTTTGTTGTTGGGCCCGATTTCCCAATCGATTTGTCTTAGATGACAGAGTGTCATGTCCTAGTTTTCCCTTACTTGGGTGTGTAACAGACCCTTCGGCTTACTGTTGAACTTGAGAGAACTTCTTTGTTTAATTCACTAGTGTCATTATATTGATTAGGAGCGGTGTTCTCATGGGCGGAGGCATTTTAACCCTTCCTATTCATATTTGAAATGTCACATTAATTTTATGTTTACTATTACTTTATGGTCATTATACTCAAATTCATTTTCTGCAGTGTTTTTTTTTTATTAAAACTGGAATTCATCGCTAATGATGGGCCCCTTGATGTGCGAGGGTACCAATCAGGGAGACAAAAACTCCTCTTCCCCTTTCGGTTTGGGAGGCGTATGGGATAGCGCGATGGTAGAAGGAAAGAACACTCCATTACAGTTAAGTATTCACCGACCCACTTTCTAATTTTGTTCTGTTCTGTAATATAATCCTCTTATTTCCATTGGATACATTATAATGCTTCACAATATTTTGTGTAGGTGCGGTCACGTCGAAGCATGGGTACTCCCTCTTCACTCCTTCAAGAGGTATTCGGGTTCCAACAAAGTTCCATTTCTTCTATTTCGAGTTTATATGCACCGATGGTCAAGGATATGTCCCATCCCTAATGTTTGAAGATTTTTAGCTCCAAGTTTTGTATTTAGTTGATACAGGGTATGCCCTGTTTTGTATAAACATTTTGGTACGAAGAAAAATTATGCCAAGCGTGTGCCTGGTTAGACTTGTGATATTGAGACAGTCGTTCTATTTAAATAATATGATCATTATGCTTTGAGTATTATTTTTTTTTTTAAATGGATTTCAATATGTCACTTTTTGTGTTTAATATTTTCCTCGGTATTTCCGAAAAAATGATTTGTTATTATAGATTCGAATTCTCTAGTTATTTTTCCAAAATTGAATCTCACTGTTGATTACACTGTCCCTTCTCAAAATGATTCGGCTATGCACATTAGTATGCCTAAAACCAACATAATAACAAATGCGCCTAAGGGTTTTGTTTTCCACCAGGATCGGGTGATGACTTCCAGATTTCGTTTATGCATCGTATGCTTGCATTCTGATATAACACTAGTTTTTTGGTAGGAGTTGAACCTGAGTCTTATTCCACCATTTGTAAATTTTACTTATGAACCAGTTGTATGCAATGCTTTCATGTAAAGCCTATGTATGTGGGATTCCGTCCAGATTTTGGAGTTTTTCATATATAAATCGACAGGAACAATGTTTGTCCGTTTGAGATTACTTAAAAGATCGAGACTTCCAAAATTCATATTTATTTCCTTTCATGTGATTTTCTTACTCCTTTATACTAGATACCCTATAGCATTGTACCTACGACAGAGGTTATACTGTAGGTGCACCTTTAAACCACAGAGTCATTACTAAAATACCATCACCACCATACTGCTATACATATACTTAATTTTCTATAATGGGGTTTGGTAAGTTTCTGAATTATTTTCCTATGTAAATGTTTATATGTATATTTGTCTAGTTCTGGATACCTTAGTAGTCAATTTACTCTAGCGTCATTATATCATACAAAACACTCATTATATATATACATATGTGTTCAAAATATATTTATACAGGTTGATATACATATCGATTAATACCTCTGTGATAAAGGGTGTATTTACTTTGAATCTGGACTGGTATTCTCATTAGAGGAGGCTTGTTGTATACTATAAGAATCTACAGGGAATGAAATCCGCCACAGATATTGGTGCACGTGGCTTCAAGTATTTATGCAAACAATTTTAATTTTCATTTTACTTAACAGAATTTACTAAGAAGATAGATGTAGTTTGTAGTCCATTCTATCATGAGATTAGTAACTTCTACAAAATTTGTCTTATTGTTTGATACATTCCATGTCCTTAGTAATTACTCAACATCACATATAGATGAATAAGTCCATTTCTAGCTAATGACTAGGAAGTAAAATGATAGATCTTTCCACCACAACATTCAACCAGAAATCCATACATAGAAGTAAACAAATTGCAGCACATGACATTTAACTAGGATAAGATAGAGTTACATATCTGAATCAATTTGCGAGAAGCCAAAGGGAACAACCACGTTCCTCCCAACCGTAGAACGGGGCAACCAATCTACTTTCCTGATTCACCCCCTAGCTTGAGCATGAATCCATGAGGGCGGATTGAAATCTCCTCTCCAGCAATATCCTTTAATTCTAGCAGAGTCCCCCTTGCTTCACACTCACATAGTAGTGCTCATAACAGCAAGAAAAAATCAATAGTCTTCTCTCTTAGCATACTTGGCAGCGTCTTGCCTCCTCACATATGCTATTTATTAATTTGCCTAGGACTTTTTCCCTCCCTTGGGAATTTTCGTAGCTTTCTAAATCCCTGATTTTCAGGGCTACCAATGGCCAAATCACTGATTTTCCACTTGTAACAATCATCTCAGAGTTAATTCCAATATGTTCTCCACTCATGGAGTCATGGGCAGCTAAATTTAACATGGTTGTTCAATTTATCCTCCTGCCATCAATATAAAATATTTTGTTTTCATACAAGTGTCGTAGTCAAATAGTTAGTTGGGTCAAATCAGGTCTCTGCCCAATAGTCATAATAATTAATTAAAATCATCAAATTCGAAATTCGAAATTGCCATAAATGGAAAATTTATTCCAAATTCAAATTTACTAAAAACGGAATGAATTTTCAGCAGATTTAAATTTCAAAAAATATTTTATTTTTTTGGGACATCACTTCCTTTCCCCCTTCAGTAAAAAAATGTCCTCAGTGTTCGTTCCTTTCCTAGAATAGGATTGGATGATATTTCCGCAAATATCCCTCCAACTCCCAAGTGGCCTCCTCGGGACTAAAGTGCTTCCATTGCACCTTTACCTGAGCGACAACTCTGTTCTGAAGTGCTATTTATCTCCAGTCCAGAATGCACAGGGGTTCCACCTGGAACTCACCTTCGGGTTCCACCTGCACCATGTTCCAATCAATCATATGAGTAGGATCATGAATATACTTTTTCAACAAGGAAATATGAAAAACATTATGAATTTTCAGATTAGCCGGGAGTGCAAGTTGGTATGCTACTGGTCCAATTCGAGCTAGTATCTTGAAGGGTCCACAAAACCTGGGTGCCAGCTTGGCACAGTTTCCTAACTTCAACGAGCTTCTTTGGGCTTTGACTTTTAAATAAACATGGTCTCCCACTTGGAATTCCAAGTGTCTTCTTTTCTGATCTGCATAGCTTTTCTGTCTATCCTGTGCTTCTTTCAAATTCTGTTGTACCTTCCTTACCGTGTTTTCCATTTCTTGGAGCATCTCTAGTCCCACCATGAGTCAGTCAGCCGGGTTATCCCAGCTAATTGGAGTCATACATTTTCTACCATACAGTATTTTGAAAGGGCTCAACTTAGCCGAAGTTTGGTATCCATTGTTATATGCAAATTCTACCAAGTGTAGATAGTCTTCCCACTTGTTTGGTTTTGTTCTTACATACATGCAGAGCATATCCTCCATGATTTGGTTTGTCCTTTCAGTTTTTCCATCTGTTTGTGGGTGATAACTCATACTGAAATTCAAGTTAGTATTTATCCCTACAAACAATTCCTTCCAAAAGGCAGATGTGAATTTTACGTCTCTATATGAAATCATCATTTTAGGAATACCATGCAGTCTAAAAATTTATTTCATGAATATTTCAACAATGTTTATAGCTTTAAAAGTAGACCTTACAGGAATAAAGTGTGCAGACTTACTGAGTTTATCGATTACAACCATAATAGAATCGTTATGTTTCTGAGTTTTAGGAAAACTTGTTATAAAATCCAGTGATATGGTCTCCCACTTCCATTCTAGTACTGGTAATGGTTGTAATAGGTTGGCTGGATGCTGGTGTTCGACCTTAACCTACTGACAATATAGGC
Source organism: Picea sitchensis (assembly GCA_010110895.2). Taxonomy (NCBI): domain Eukaryota; kingdom Viridiplantae; phylum Streptophyta; class Pinopsida; order Pinales; family Pinaceae; genus Picea; species Picea sitchensis. Next base: position 184,482 of record SNQJ01S0046366.1, read on the forward strand.
ACCTAGCCAACTATTCTGTCATTTTGCCTTTCATATTAGGCCAATAAAATAGTTTTCTAAGTGCTGTTATCGTTTTCTGGTAACCTGGATGGCCAGAATACGGTTTCTTATGCACTTCGTCTAAGACTGTTAATTTTAACTCTACAGAATCTGGTAAATAAAGCCTGTTTTTAAATTGTAGTAATCCATTCTTGTCGATACTTAGATCCGTTTTATCTGGGTTTGCGGTACCATTCTGTAATTCTGCCATTACCTCAGTGTAATTTCCATCGTTAATACCTGTTGTGCTTATCCTTTGTTCCAGGTCACTTTCGGCCCTGCTAATACTTATCTCGAATATCCCATGGACTCTTCTGCTTAAAGCGTCTGCTACTTTATTTTCCTTACCCTTGATATGTCTGACCTCGAAGTCGAATTTGCTTAAGAAGGCTAGCCACCTTGCTTGTCTTGCATTAAGGTCTGGTTGGTTAAACAGATATTTCACCCCGCTATTATCCGTTAATAGTAGGAATTTTTTGCCCATTATATAATGTCGCCACATTTTTAAGGCGTGTATTACTGCTACTAATTCTAAGTCATGAGTGACATAATTTCGCTTGTGTTCCTTTAATTTCGAGGACTCATAACAAATAACGTGTCCTTCTTGAGTTAGGACACCACCTAGTCCTTCTTTACTTGCATCCACACATACCATGAAGTCTTTATCGGGGTTTGCTACCTTCAATATGGGTGCAGTTGTCAATTATCCCTTCAGTTTGTTAAAGTTGTCTTGGCACTTTTCTGACCAGTTAAACTTGGTTCCTTTCTTTTGTAATGAAGTGATAGGGTAGGCTATCCTGGAAAACCCTTCTATAAACCTGTGGTAATATCCGGTGATTGCCATGAATGACCGTATATCTGCTACATCCTTGAGCATTGGCCATTCCATAACAACTTTTGTCTTTTTCGGGTCTACGACAATGCCTTCTGTTGAAATCACATGTCCTAAATATTGTATTTCTTTTTGATAGAAGTCACACTTGTCAAATTTGGCATACAGTTTGTGTTTCCTCAACATCTTCAGAACTATCCTTAAGTGTTCATCATGTTCTTCTTTCATTTTTGAATAGACTAGAATATCATCGATAAATACTACGACGAACTTGTCCAAGTATTGACTGAAAATACTTTTCATCAGACACATAAACGTGGCTGGTGCGTTAGTGAGTCTGAAAGGTATGACTATGAATTCGTAGTGTCCATACCTTGTTCGAAAAGTTGTTTTGCTTATGTCCTTGTCTTTTATCCTAACTTAATGATAACCGGATCGTAGATCCAACTTTGAAAATATCTTGGCCCCACCTACTTGATCGAACAGATCATTTATCCTTGGTAAGGGGTATTTGTTATTAATCGTCATTTTGTTCAGTTGTATATAATCGATACATAGTCTTAGAGTACCATCTTTCTTTTTCAAAAAGAGGACTGGTGCCCCCCATGGTGAGACACTAGGTCGGATATACGCTTTGTCCAATAATTCCTGTAACTGTATTTTTAATTTTGTCAGTTATGGTAGACTCATTCGGTAAGGTGCCTTTGATATAGGGGCTAAACCTGGTAGTAGGTCTATGGAGAAGTCTATTTCCCTTCTAGGAGGTAATTCTGGTATCTCATCCACAAACATGTCTCTGAAGTCACGTAGGACAACAAAGTCTTCTAGTTTTGGCTTATCATTTTTTTCTAGCAGATTCGTTACTTGGATGGTATAAACTTGACATCCCTTCCTCATACATTTCTTGAGTTGCATTGCTGAAACTTGTCTGATTGATACCGGTTTCGATATACCTTGGGCTGTTCTAACAATGCCAAAATCGTCCTTATAGCTAAGTACCTTTGTATAGCAATCTAGTACTGCTTTGTGTTGTTCCAACCAATCCATCCCAATAATCATATTGTAAGATCCTAGTGGTAGGATGTTCAGATGGGTCTTTATATTTTGACCATCTAGGCTGAACTCACAATCCGGAACAAACTCAACTACTTTTCTTTTAGTACCAGTCACTAATTGTACAAGCCATGATTTTGCGTGATTTAGTTTCTTAAGTTTGTTTGACTCTACCACATTAGGTGTAATATAACTTAACGTAGCTCCAGGGTCAATTAAAACATAAATTCGAGTATCATTGATTTTACCTTTGATTTCTACCACTGAGGACTAGTGGTCAGCTTGTCAACCATTTATGGCTGCATTTATACGATGTAGGCTTCTGCCCACGTCTCCCACTGTCGAGGCTTCTTGCAGATTATGAACAACAGTTCTGTTTGTTGAGCTCAAACATGGACAATTCCTCCGTAGATGAGGCTCTCCACATTCCCAACACTTTAATGGCTCATGGGGGTTGTCTCCAAACTTCTTCATTCCCAGGTTTACTGGTTTACCACTGCCTTGCGTATTCGGATGGTTGGAGTGAAAATCCTTTCTCGAAAAACTTTTTCCTATATTCCGATAAGGAGCTGGCTGGTACCCCTTCTTCTGTTGGTTCATTCGCTCTTGTTTCTTATCCTTCCATGCCTTGGGAAACTATACCCACTATTTATACTAATCGTAGCACATTCGTGCCTTCCTGAATACTTCGCTCAAGGATTTGGGGTTGTCAAACTCAATTCTATCCTTGTAGGACTGTGGTAGATAGCTTAGAAATCAATGAATTTTTACTTTATCCTCACGGATGTACGGTATGAACCTTAGCAGTTCCAAAAAATTATTTATAAGGTCCTCCATTGCCATCTGTCCAGGTCGTAACTCATAGAACTCCTTTGTCTTCCTTTCATAGTAACTTTCTGAAAGGTATTGTTTCTTGAAATACTTTTTAAAGTCAGACCATTCCAACTGTTTCTCCTTTAGGCCCTTGGCCAATTTCAGGTCCTACCACCAAATGATGGCCTTCCCTTTCAGATTGTAGATGGCCATTCTGACCTTCATGTTGCTGGAATAGTTGTAGATCTGGAAGTATTTTTTGATGTCCAACAACCATGCCTCAACTTCTTCTCCCGTCTTGGATTCTCCATCAAAGGTAGCTGGTTTAATATTTTTAAACTTCGAGGTAGTCTACTTGTTTTATTTTTCTGTCTGATTTAGTTTTTTCTTCAGCTGAAAGTGTTCCTTCTGACGAACTATCTCCTTTTTCTGTTTCTGGCCTTAAGTTCTTGGAGGCCCTTTTGCTGACTTCTTCCTCATGGTTATCGTCCTTTGGGATTTTCTTGGTCACTATACTGCGCAACAGGACTTCATTTATCTCATGCTATTCCTGTTGTTCTTTTTTCAATTTTTCATTGTCTGCTTTGAAAATATGTAATTCAACAATAAGGTTCCTCATTGTTTCTAACACTTCCATGGGTGAGCTTCCATCACTATTCTGTCTTGGATCTCCAGGGGGTCCTTGCTGGGGGTTTTCTCCCATCCTGATTTTTTCATCGTCCTGAGCTACCATATTTAACGCAAAACATAAATAGCTTTCTGTTTGTAACCATAAGATTTTTTTATTAGTTTTACATAAATCATAATATATATACTAAGAATCTATTGTGGCCATATTCAGGTCCAGTGTTGTAACCTTTTTTCTATGATACCATATGTAATCTACCTCAAAATTTACAAAAAAAATGAAAAAAACTAATTGGGAACTTTGAGTTGGTTCTGTGTCTTTAAATCCTTTCAGTGATTCATCAACCATAATGTACAACATGCCTATTGCCTTTCTCCTTCTATGTCTTTAAATTTTTTCAGTCATTCGTCATTCATAATGTACAACAGTCTTATTGCCTTTTACTTCTCTATCCTATTTTAACATAAAGTCATTGCTTCCTATTTTGGTATTGAGTTGTATACGAACATAGGTACATATATAGGGATATCCTATTTCATTGCAATTGGTTATTATCTATCGTTTTCGTTGCCAAAACCCACTTTATGATATAGAGATGTAACTACTTAGAGTCACTATCATATGAATGCAAGGGTTATAGATGTAAGGCCTTATGATGCTCATTCTGATATATATCATTAAAGATCTACAAGGAGAGGTTAACATTATTCAGAAACAAATGTTATTTGGGTATAAAATTGGGCACTAAACTTACACCATTGAATATAAGGCGCGCAGAGGCTAACTTATGAAGGTTATGGTTATGATCGTGCTAACATAACTAAACGGTAAGTAACAACATTAGGCTGCCCGTTTTGGATGGTTAATGCAATGGTAGATGGGTTCAACGTATAACGGTATAGTAAGGCGATAAGAGTAACCCTAAGTAGGCCATCCAGTTACCTTGCCATTAATATTCTGAGCAACCGATATAGGTTGGAACCCTCGTGCCTTAAAGGCTTGTCTGCAACATTTAAAGCACCTGGGATACGTCTATTCAATTCAGAGTTCGACTAGCGTGCTCCAATGAGATGTCGACACTTACCATAAATTCACATGGTCCAAGTACAAAGACCCCATCCCCTTTACTCCATGCGAAAGGTTATTCCTGCACTTTCACTTTCATTCTGGTTTTGGTTTGGTGAAGGAGGAAGAACAATCTCAAACCATTTTTCATTTTTATTCTAGTTCTGGTTTAGTGAAGGAGGAAGAGAACGTCTCAGACCATTTTTCGTTTGGCTGTAGCATCGTGGTCATGAGTTTATGATTTGGCTCCTGTGCTATATGGGTGGAGATTTGGGAAGGAACTTCTCGACGATAGCTCTGTGCGGGGTAAGTTTACCCTTGACTATTCTTTTATTTTTGCATTTGGATCTTTCTGTCTTATTAGGTAGGTCTCTGCATGCTCCTATTCCCTTCAATTCCTCGGTAGCATTCTCGTTATTCTTTGAGGTTATTGTGGAAGGGGGTAGGTGGTACCCTAGAAAGCTCTAGGTTCTTCATAGTTTGTCCCCTTTCTCTGTACTAGCCTTTCTATCGAGGCCGAGATATTCTCCTTTGGTGGAGGAACTTATTACGATGTCTGTTAGAAATGTGCATTCGAGATATGCTATTTTTTTTGTTTGAACTTTTGTTAATGGGCCCGGTTTCCTAATCGATTTGTCTTAGATGACAGAGTGTCATGTTCGGGGTTTCCTTACTTGGGTGTGTAACAGACCCTTTGGCTTACTGTTGAACTTGAGAGAACTTATGTGTTTAATTCGCTAGTGTCATTATATTGATTAGGAGCGACGTTCTCATGGCTGGAGTCATTTTAACCCTTCCTATTCATATTTGAAATGTCACATTAATTTTATGTTTACTATTACTTTATGGTCGTTATACACAAATTCATTTCCTGCAGTATTTTTTTTTTTTTGATTAAAATTGGTATTCATCGCTAATGATGGGCCCCTTTATGTGCGAGGGTACCCATTAGGGAGACACAAACTCCTCTTCCCCTTTTAGTTTGGGAGGCGTACGGGATAGCGTGATGGCAGAAAGAAAGAACACTCCATTACAATTAAGTATTCACCGGCCCACTTTCTAATTTTGTTTTGTTCTATAATATAATTCTCTTATTTCCGTTGGATACATTATAATGCTTCACATGATTTTGTGTAGGTGCGGTCACGCCGAAGCATGGGGACGCCCTCTTCACTTCTTCAAGAGGTATTCAGGTTCCAACACAGTTCCTTTCCGTCTATTTCGAGTTTATATGCATCGATAGTCAAGGCTATGTCCCATCCCTAATGTTTGAAGATTTTTAGCTCCAAGTTCTGTATTTAGTTGATAAGGGGTACGCCCTATTTTGTATAAACATTTTGGTACGAAGAAAAATTATGCCAAGCGTGCGCCTGGTTGGACTTGTGATATTCAGACATTCGTTCTATTTAAATAATATGATCATTATTCTTTGAGTATTATTTCGTTGTGTAAATGGATTTCAATCTGTCCCTTTTCGTGTTTAATATTTTCCTCAGTATTTCCGAAAAAATGATTTGTTATTACAGATTCGAATTCTCTAGTTATTTTTCCAGAATTGAATCTCATTGTTGATTACATAGTCCCTTCTCAAAATGATTTGGCTATGCAAAGTAGTATGCCTAAAACTAGCATAATAACAAATGCGCCTAAGGGTTTTGTTTTCCACCGGGATCGGGTGATGACTTCTAGATTTCGTTTATGCATCGTATGCTTGCATTCTGATATAACACTAGTTTTTTGGTAGGAGTTGAACCTGAGTCTTATTCCACCATTTGTAAATTTGACTTACGAACTAGTTGTATGCAATGGTTTCGTGTAAAGCCTATGTCCGTGGGATTCCGTCTAGATTCTGGGTTTTTTCATATATAAATCGACGAGAAAAATGTTTGTCCATTTGAGATTATTTAAAAGATCGGGACTTCCAGAATTCATGTTTATTTCCTTTCATGTGATTTTCTTACTCCTTTATACTAGATACCCTGTAGCATTGTACCTATGACAGAGGTTATACTGTAGGTGCACCTTTAAACGAGAGAGTCATTACTAAAATACCATCACCACCATATTGTTGTACATATACTTAATTTTCTGTAATGGGGTTTGGTAAGTTTTTGAATTATTTTCCTATGTAAATGTTGATATGTATATTTGTCTAGTTCTGGATACCTTAGTAGTCAGTTTACTCCAGCGTCATTATATCATACAAAACGCTCATTATATATATACATATATGTTCATAATATATTTATATAGGTCGATATACATATCAATTAATACCTCTGTGATAAAGGGTCTATTTACTTTGAATCTGGACTGGTATTCTCATTAGAGGAGGCTCATTGTATACTATAAGCATCTACAGGAAATGAAATCCGCCACAGATATTGGTGCGTGTGGCTTCAAGCATTTATGCAAACAATTTTAATTTTCATTTTACTTAACAGAATTTACTAAGAAGATAGATGTAGTCTATAGTCCATTCTATCATGAAATTAGTAACTTCTACATAATTCGTCTTATTGTTTGATGCATTCCATGTCCTTAGTAATTACTCAACATCACATCTAAATGAATAAGTCCATTTCTAGCTAATGACTAGGAAGTAAAATGATAGATCGTTCCACCATAACATTCAACCATAAATCCATACATAGAAGTAAACAGATTGAAACACATGACATTTAACTAGGATAAGGTAGAGTTACATATCTAAATCAATTTGTAGGAAGCCAAAGGGAACAACCACGTTCCTCCCAACTGTAGAACGAGGTAGCCAATCTACTTCCCGATTCACCCCCTAGCCTGACCATGAATCCATGAGGGCGGATTGAAATCTCCCCTCCAGCAATATCCTTTAATTCCAACAGAATCCCCCTTGACTCACACTCACACAGTAGTGCTCATAACAGCAAAAAAAAATCAATAGTCTTCTCTCCCAACATACTTGGCAGCGTCCTGCCTCCTCACATATGTTATTTATTAATTTGCCTAGGAATTTTTCCCTCCCTTGGGAATTTTCACAGCTTTCTAAATCTCTGATTTTCAGGGGCTACCAATGGCCAAATCACTAATTTTCCACTTGTAACAATCAACCTAGAGTTAATTCCAATGTGTTCCCCACTCATGGAGTCATGGTCAGCTAAATTTAACATGGCCATTCCATTTGTCCTCCTGCAATCAATATAAAATATTATGTTTTCATAAAAGTGTCATAGTCAAATAGTTAGTTGGGTCAAATCAGGTCTCTGCCCAACAGTCATAATAATTAATTACAATCATCAAATTCGAAATTCGAAATTGCCATAAATGGAAATTTTTTTCCAAATTCGAATTTACTAAAAATAGAATGAATTTTCAGGAGATTTAAATTTCAAAAACAGTTTTTTTTTTTTTGGGATATCACATACCTTTCGAGGGTCAAAGTATTGAGAGATAGCAACAATTAATTATCTTCCTTTTGAAATATAGTGGGTACATATTTCTTTGTTGTCCTTTATTTTTCATTGTATTTCTAATAGACTCTTCATCGTGATATTGTATTACATTAACAATTTCATGTCCATTGCTTTCTTGAATTCGACCTTTCATTATTTCAACAACAAATTTTCTTTCTTGCATAAATTGTGTTCTCAATTCTCTTTATTTCATACATTCAAGACATTAATTAATTTTACCATCATTTCATGAGAATAATAATATTGTTTGATATTATTGAATCAATGTGTATTTATAATGATAATTGAAATAATGATTACTAGTTTTGATTCTAGCATCAAAGGAATATATATGAGACTTTTGAGCTTACCCCACAATGAAAACAAAACATCCACTAAACCCTATAATTTACTAAACTCAAAGAGAGCCAAACATTGTTGTTCACTCCATTGTTATAACACTTATCAAATAATAATGCTTATGACAAACATTGCATTCAAGTTCTTTAAGTTGAGTTGATTTCAACTTTTGATGATGATGATGGTATTTTTTGATAAAGATTGAGTAAAATTTAGAGTAGTAAAACATTTTACATGACGGGTGAAACTTTGGTTGCAAAGCGATGCTATTCATAGTTCTCGAGCAAGAATTCCATTTTCAACGGTCTCTAAGTTGAATTTTAAACTCCACAAAAATTTCAAAATATCAAGCAAAAATCTACTTGAGAAACTTCCTTATACTCTAAGGAAAGTATAAGAATAACCCCGATGCACTTAATTAACCATGGGACATAAATTAGTCTTTCATAAGTGGGATTTAGACACTTTTTTTGCAAAACAAAATAGAATTTTGATTTTAATTAAAGTGATTTAATTTCTTGATGATCGGAGCATATTTTCCACTTTTCCTTTTGGGTGTGTGCAAGCTAATGATGGTCTCTCATGACACGTTAGTGGCAATGCAAACCTGGAAAAACAACAATCTGTTAAATTGGAGGGATTATTCAAGGTACTTTTACAATGAATTTGAATATGGTGTAAGAAGATAAAACATAGGAAATTGAAATATATTTCCGAATATATAACTTGTATTCATATAAGTTGTGAATAACTATGTCAAATTTTAATTTTTCTAATAGTGGTATCTTATTTTTCCAACAAAATATAAAGTATATGTTTTTGTTCGTGCAGATATTGTGTACCTTAATGATGGAATTTCATTCCATAAACTTGTATACTTGTAGATAACCTATTTTTGTTGTGCCATGTATTTTTTTGAAATTCATAATATTAATTATATATATATTTTTTAAATTATCAAAGTCAACATATCCTTGAAATTACAACGTCTTTTGTTCATGTAGGCTAAGAGGGTCTTAACATGATCAAAATAATTTATTTTTTTCTTTAGATTGTAGATATTTGTCTCCTCTAGTGCCACATATAACTCATTGGAGAAATGGTTAAGCTGAAAAAATGTTATAGAAGAAGTAAAAGAAGTATGTATTCTAGGATTTTGATATATGTCGAGACAAAAATAGATTAAAATTAGTAAAAATTATTAATTTAAAAAAAATATTGTATATTTGGAATCTGCAAAGAAAACTCTATCTGTGTCTGTAGTTTCGTCAATAACTGAACTGTGTATCCTATATAAAAATAACTTCAAAAGCAGAGATATGGAGAGGAATTCATAAAAATGGAGGTTTTTATGTATTTGTAGACCAAACCTCTTGGTTTTTCATCTCGAACCTAAATCTGAGGAAACCAACTCAACAAACACATATGCTAGAGTTGTCAGTATTGTTCGAAAAAAATTTGAAAATCAAATAACACGTGCACGACTTCCTAAAGAGTATGTGTGTGTTATTAGCAACAAGAACATGCACACGTTCCTGTTAACACAAATCAATTCTCTCTCTCTCTCTCTCTCTCTCTCTCTCTCTCTCTCTTCCCCCTTGTATTTGTAATATATATTTATGGGCCACAAGGGACATCGTCCAAGCCTTCCCTCTGACCCTCCAGCTGGTAGATAACGAATAGGGGAGGCGATGTCGAGCATCGCTCCAGCCCCCCACGAGATTGGTTATAGTCCCATACTGGTCGCAAGGGACTGCAACCAAGTCCATAGGGGGTTGGGGTGATGCCTGACATCGTTGGTCAAAAGGCTAGAGGTGGGGTGATGTTGGGCATCACCCATCCCACTACAGGCTTGGTCGCGGTCCCTTGTGGGGCACCCGCATGGAACCGCGACCAAGCCCACGGGTGGTTGGGGTGTTGCTCGACATTGCCCCCTCCACCCTACTCCCCCTCTCGGCGCTCCGGCCAACAGAATACCGGGGCTCGCATGGGACCGCGACCAAGTCTGTAGGGGGCTCGGTCGATGTCCAACATCACCCCCCAATCCTCCCATATATGTTTGTACAATTGCGTGTTTGTGTTTTTGTTTATTTTATTTTTTTATTTTTTTTATNGAAAAAAATTTGAAAATCAAATAACACGTGCACGACTTCCTAAAGAGTATGTGTGTGTTATTAGCAACAAGAACATGCACACGTTCCTGTTAACACAAATCAATTCTCTCTCTCTCTCTCTCTCTCTCTCTCTCTCTCTCTCTCCTAGTTCTTCCCCCTTGTATTTGTAATATATATTTATGGGCCA
>SNQJ01S0046367.1:22332-32355 GCA_010110895.2 Picea sitchensis
TAATTGGAAATATGTTTGAAGATAGTCAAAACAAGTCATCAAAATCTGGAATGTACTTTCAATGAAAAATTAAAAATTATGGAATGTACACATGTGCCAAGTTTGTTTAAAAACACCGTAATGGTATTCCATCTTCAATTATTCGTTCATGATCGACTTTGGACATTTTCTATTTTTTAACCTTATTTTTTTTTTTTATTGAACTTCTATTAACTTTATGCGTGTTGCACATACCAAATGACTATATTGACAACTTGTGGCATTTGACTGGTAGTATTGAAAGTGAACATGAGTATCGGTTTAATGGGTTTCTTGAAAAAAATATCTTTTCAGTACAATGTATCCTCTTTCATATATAAAATTGTTATCATCAAAAGCTTCTAATAGCCTCGTCTTTTGTTTTGTGCATCGCATCAAATAATATTTCACGTTTTTTATGTTGTCTATAGGTGCAACCATGGAAAAAAAATCTCCTGCAAATAATTGGATATATTGGACAACAAATAATTCGTGTTAGATTATCACACAAGTACATCTACAAGTTATTTGAAAAAATTTAAACATAAAATTTGTACCTTCTCTAACAAGATCAAAAACTCTATCGCCGTCAACTGACACTATAATTTCATTTGATTCCATCTCCTCTGAGCTTGCAAGTGGCATTTTCCCTTTTACATTAAGTTCAGTATGTCTCCAATCTTTAACATATCCTGCATTTTTGTTCTCACAAATATCTATGGATTATGTGTCCTCTATGCAAATTGAACAAAAACAAGAGTCATTTCTTCTATCAAATGAAAATCCATTTTGAAAACGTTTTGTTTTAACTAAATGTATTTTTCTTGTCTCGGGTATTGTACTAGCGTCATATGGGATTGATCTATTTACATCTTCGATTCCAACATACCAAAAAAATCTGCACAAGACAAGAACTTGTTAACTTGAAATCTCTCAAGAAAATGATTGAAGATTAAATATATATTTGAACACGTTCAAATTTATATATCCTGTGTACATAAATGTAACATTTATATATAGACACACCTGTGCACATCCCTTGATGGATTATATTCATGGATTAGCGCCATTTTGCACCATTCAACAACTTGTTCAGCGGATTCAAATCAATCGGCATGACGGTTCAACTGATACCTTCGAAGTGCTCGTTTTATACATGCCCCTGCACTGTCGTGCTCTCCTTTTCTATGAACAGTCTAAAAAAAATTCCAACAATGTGTAATGTTTATTTTTTTATGAANCGAATCTGATTTCGTGTTCTTTCAATGAATCATAAAATTTATCAAAACAATGTTGTACATAATGTGTCGTGTTCTCGATCATCACTTATATAAAAGTGATGTTCTTTAATAACATGTTGATTGTCGTTGGTGCTTTCTATGTTATCAAGACTCTATTGAGCATGTCTATATAGAACGCGGACAAATATTGTGACTTGATCATAATGATAATATTTGCTCTGTATTTCTTTTTGTGCAGCGAATGTGTAATTCTTTGCAAAATCAACTACAGACAAAATTGTCCCTGGTGGAAACACTTCATGGGATTGTTTGAATTGTAGATCTTTCCATCAAGCTCTATGTGAATGCTTGGTGTATTTATAGATTTCTTCCTCAAACTTCTTCAAAAAATCTATCATGTAGATGCTATCTACCTTAAAATCAATCCTTTTGGAAATAACATTTAAAAAATGTGGAGTTGTTCTACTCAGATATTCATATCTCTTCCAATTGACTCTTATATTATAAAATTATTGATCATTCATATAAATATGATACTTTGAATGAAACGAACTTAGATTTCCACAATGATCACATTTCTTTCCACCAACACATTTTTTTTTGTAAAATAAATCACCATCTTCTCTTTCACATAGAATTTCAGATATAAAAGCACAGAATGTGGAAGGAGGAGGTGAACCTGGCCATAAAGTTTTACCAAAATCCAAAAAAGTGTCATAATACAACTCAAATTCCACATGATAACGACAACAACAAATGTCACAGACAGTGATGGGTCTAACAAACCATGGTTTTTGTTGCACAAATGTATTGATGGAAATTTTAACTTCTTTGTGCTCTTCTTTGAACTTATTGAACAACTCTATTTGTGTCACTGGAAATATATGTTTTGGATGTTCTTCATATTGTTTTCTTGCTATTCTTGATCACAACACATCCCTTGTATGTGGTGAAACACGAGATTCTTCCAACCAACAATTACGAGCCAAATCTTTAACATTTTATGCAAGTCTATCTTTGTAGGGTTGTCTAGAAATCACTGTCCAACAAGCCAATTCATTATTTACATCTATTTGCAATCAAAATTTTCTATGTGTGTACAATGTTTTTCTTGATGTTCCCATCGTTTTTGCCATGTGTCATGTCAAACGATCTTTTATATTGCTCCCTAAAACAATTCTTGTTTGTAACGTTCTACGTGCAACACTAACATCTTGTTTTCGAGATTTTCCAAAAGATTTTAATACACTAGTTATATTGTTAAAGGCATTTTGTTTCACCTTTGTATCCTTTGTCGACTTTTGAATACCCAATAATGATGTAAATTCTTTTAACTTTCTTGACTTCATTAGACAAAGTAAAAGTTGAGTTTGTACTGTTATTGATTCATCCTTGAAAAAAGTATTATACATATTCTTAGTTCGATATCTTATATAATGCTTAGCTTTTTTCTTCCCAAATTTGTCAGTATCAACATTTTCTAATATTTCATCATCAATGTTGATAGATTCTCCTACATATTTCAATTTAAAGTTTATATTAAAAAACATAACCCGAACGAATAATAGTTTAAAGCAGGGATGTTGGTCGAGAATGAGCGAGCGCTCTGCAAAAACCTAGCTGTTGCGTAAGATCGATAGGCGGACTCCAAGCACAGTCCTCCCAGTGCATCTTCACTAGCGCGACAGCCCCACTCGAACCTCACTGCCACAAGACAATGGCTGCCAAAGAGGGGGGGAAACCCCCCTCTTACCGTAATATTGTGGCCAACGACAAACAGGGAACACGAATCATGCAACCCGCCTTTGAGCCACCGCCGCAGCTCCGGGACCAGATCTTAGCCAGAGAGAAGAATCCCCGAGCGGAAATGGAAACAGAAGCAGGAACCTCTCAACCAAGGTCGCCGAGGAGCTGGGAACCAGGCCAATGCATACCACAAATGGAGAAGCCGCCAAAATACCTAATCAGTTCAACCAGAGTTGGAGAGCATATGCAATTTATGAGAGAGCATGCCCTCATAGGCAAATTTCTAGGGCTCTGGCCAGCAGAGAGAGACCTATACAAATGGATCAAGCATTGGTGGAACCCCAAGGGAGTTATGAGCTGCAACTCAGCTCCAAGGGTTTCTTCACCGTCATTTTCTACAACCTGGAAGACAAAGATCGAATCTTTGAAAATGGCCCTTACTTCTTCAACTCGGCAGGGCTATTTCTCCGCTTTTGGATAGAAAGATTCAGCCTCGACAAAGAAGACTTCACCATGGCCCCAGTCTGGATTCGCCTGTACTCACTACCGCAGGAGTTTTGGTTAGAAGAGATCCTCATGGGCATTGGGAATACCATAGGACAATATGTGAAAGCTTCAGAAGCCACGAGGCAGCGAAAATACACCTCATACGTTAGGATATGCGTCTACATGAACATATCCAAAGCTCTGCTAGGAGCAGTAACCCTAGAATACCAAGATGAGGATTGGCTGCAAACTCTGGACTACGAACATATACCATTCAGATGTAGAAGATGCCATGAACATGGGAATCTCTATAGGGACTACCCCATCCTCAAGCCACCAGTGAAAGCAAACGAGACCCAGCAGAAGGACGGCTTCACCACAGTACCAGCAAAAAGAAGGAACCCACCAAGAAAGCCGACAGTGGCGCACAAGCAGGGCGTAGCCACCAAGAACTCCTATGAAATCCTGGAGCAACTCCCCGAGGACGAAGAAGTTCAAGACCCGCACAAAAACCCTCAACAGCCGCAAACAAAGGAGCCAAATCCAAATCTCAATCCCTCGACAGGTGAAGCTCACCTGGGTGATAAAGGAGAAGGCGATGGAGACACCCCAATGGCGTTAGATGATAGGGATCTGGTCGGAATAGATCTAGAGAAGCTGGAGGAGGCTCTGAACCAGAAGAACCTACATACCCTCCCAGAAGACCAACTCCGCAAGGTACACAAGGTTTTCCTTAACTCCTCTACAGGGTCAGCGGCACGCTTAGGTGTAGCAATGGACCTGAACTCTGGCACAAAAAGATCCCTTCGAGAAAATAAACGGTGAGGGAGGAAAACTGCACAACAAATGATAAAGGAAGAAGGTAACCTCATGATAAATTCCGGTCAGATACACAAGCTATCGGAGGGATACCTCCACTCAACACCCACCTCTTAATGATGAAAATCATCACATGGAACATTCGAGGACTGAATGGTAGATCCAAGCAACGGATACTACGAGAGTGCATCATAGCAGAGAGACCAGATATACTACTGCTCCAGGAGACTAAATGTCGAGGAACAGAAGTTGCAACAATATCCAAACGCGTATGGCGGGAATGTAACTCCATCACAACAGATTCCACAGGAGCCTCATGTGGCCTGGCCATCCTATGGAACCCTTCAAGCATAAATATCAGCCAGCCCTTTACAACTATAGGCACCATCACAGCCCACTTTGAGGTGATGGGCACGAACCAGGAAGGCGCCATCACGAATGTTTATGGGCCACAAAGCAGCCAGGACAAAGACAAATTCATGTAGAGACTCGAGTTGATCAAGAATCTGGTAGCAACCCCGAATTGGATCTTGGGAGGCGACTTCAACATGATCCTAACCTTAGAAGAAAAAATAGGAGGCATCAAAAGGTTGAAGCAAGACAGCGGTAAGTTCAAAACCCTCATTGATAATTTAAAGTTAGTAGATATTGAAAATAGCAATGGCATCTTCACATGGTCCAATCGTAGATCAGGCACCCAGCACATTGCTTGCCGACTGGATCGCTTCTTGGTAACAGAGGAAATAATGGATTCAGGCTCTCATCTGGAGAGCCTCATCCTACCAAAAGCATGCTCAGATCACTGGCCCTTGGCTCTGCAATTTGATCTGGAGGAACCTCCCAGATACAAGCCCTTTCGTTTTGAGAAATTTTAGCTAACGCATCCGGACTTCAAAGGACTTGCTGCCTCCTGGTGGGCACAGGTGGAAATTGACCATGGCACCTGCATGTACAAGCTCCAACAAAGATTAAAGAACTTCAAGCAACACCTCAAGCTTTGGAACAAGAACTGCTTTGGTAATATATTTCAAAACATAAAGGCCATAGAGAACAGGCTGGAGAAGATCCAAGAAATCTTCATCTCCGGAGCACGAACCGCTGAACTTATGGCAGAGGAGGAACAACTTCAGACGCAATTAGAAGAAAGGCGGAAGCAGGAGGAAATCTTATGGAAACAAAAGTCCAGAGTACAGTGGCTAAAAGAAGGAGAGAAAAATACAAAATTCTTTCACAGAGCCATGATGCATAGACGACATGTCAATAGGATCACCCACCTGGAAGATGGCCAAGGAAACTTAATCAGGGAACACTCCAAAATTGAGGAGGAGCTGCTCAAGTACTATCAAGACCTTCCAACCGAACCGCAACAGGACAAAATGGAGGCAATCAGGAAAGTAACGAGCCACATACTAGCCCTCGTTACTCCAGAACAGAATGCATCCCTGACCCGAACCATCACTCAAGAAGAAGTCGACCAGGCCGTAAAAACTATGTAGGCAGGGAAAGCTCCTAGACCAGACGGGTTCACCGTGGATTTTTTCCACCACTGTTGGGACCTGGTCAGGAAAGATGTGTGGGAGGCAGTTGAAGAATCAAGAGCCGTCGGCCTAGTACTACCAGCCCTCAACACCACCTTCCTCACACTCATTCCGAAGGAGGAACGTGTCACCAATCCCAAACAGTTTAGACCCATAGCCCTATGCAATGTCATTTATAAAGTTATAACCAAGGTCATTGCTACGAGGCTTAAGCCCATCCTGCCATTCCTCATCTCCAAGGAGTAGTCAGGGTATGTATAAGGAAGGCAAATTATGGACAGCGTCATCCTGGCTCATGAGATCATACACTCCCTCAAAACGTCATGAATTCCAGGCATGCTTATCAAGCTTGACCTCTCGAAAGCCTTCGATCGGGTTAGCTGGCACTATATCAGAGCTGTCCTAGTCTCCTTTGGCTTTGACCACACTTGGATTAGCTGGGTCTTGCAACTCACCTCTTCCGCCTTCTTCTCCATCTTAGTGAATGGCGTACCTTCAAAGCCTTTCTCTCCCTCAAGAGGCATTCGTCAGGGAGATCCCCTTTCTCCCTTTTTGTTCATCCTCATGGCGGAAGGCCTGGGACGCTACATCAAAGCAGCAATAACCGAAGGTTCCCTTCAGGGCCTGCCTCTGCACAACATTCAGCCTGCACTCTCTCATAGCCAATTTGTAGATGACACCCTTCTCCTGAACTCTCCCACCATCCAGGAAGCAGTCAAATTAAACTCTATCCTCTCAGACTTCACCGAAGCTTCTGGCATGTCTCTCAACTTGGACAAATCCAAACTGTACTTTTTCAACACCCCACCCCCTGTCCAACGTCATATCTCTAGACTTCTGGGGATACACAGGAGCTCCCTTCCGTCCAATTATCTCGAGATTCCCCTCAGCGGAGCGGTGGCCTCCTCCATTTCCTGGGACAGCCTTATCCTCTCCATTGCCAACAGAGTACGCAATTGGACTTTCAGACCTCTCAACATAGCCTCTCGGTTGGTTCTCCTTAAGTCAGTTTTACAAGCGCTACCCACCTACCTCTTTACAGCCCTGGCGGCCCCTAAAAAAGTCATCAGAGCTATTAAAGCCTTGCAGCGGAACTTTCTTTGGAGCGGACATCAACCAAACAAGAAATGGGAGCTAGTCAACTGGGACAAACTTTGCATGCCAAAAACTCAGGGAGGATTGGGCCTCAAAGACCCCGGAAAACTTAATCAAGTAATGGGAGCCAAAACCTGGTGGCGATGGCTAAAGAACCCGACAGCAGCCTGGGCACAACTATGGAGAAGGAAGTACGCCCCACTCTCGGCAGAAGATCAACTAATCCGGCACAATGAACACATACAAGGCTCCACTATTTGGAACACAGCCTGGCAAAATCGTACTCTGGTGCAAAACCACGCCTTCTGGGAGCTAAGAGATGGGCGAAGTGCTTGATTCTGGCAGGACTCTTGGCAGCAACTCAAACCATTGGACACAATGGAAGAGCTAGCCGAGCTCAAGCGTGCCATGCAGCAGAACGCACACCCCAAGGTGGAAGACCTTTGGGTACCACACACAACTCAACAATGGTGGCGCCAATGGAAGATCTCTCATCGGGAGCTTGGGATCCCTGACACCCTTGATCTGCAGCATTGGCAATCCCAAGCAGCCAGCCGGAAAATACTCAATAGAGGGGGACCAGACATCCTGAGGTGGGGGTACACCACAGCTGGCACCTTCACCATCAAAGAAGCCTATTCGCTGTACGCCACCCATCCGGATGCTCGAACGGAGAACATTTGGACCAACATTTGGAATCCTGCTCTTTGGCCCAAAATCTCAACCTTTTTGTGGCTAGTGGCCCACAACAAAGCACTCACCTGGGACAACCTACGGAAAAAAGGCTTCATCGAACCCTCCATTTGCGCCCTTTGTTCACAGCAGGAGGAAACCAAATAGCATCTCTTCAATGGATGCCATTACAGTCAGCGAATTTGGGACTTTGGAACCCAAATCATGCGCAAATCCAATCGAAACAGAGGCAGCATCAACTGCACAATTGAAACCTAGGACAGTATCGCATATCGCAACCCAATTCTAAACCTCATTTGGAATCTGCTGCCGGGATTCATCCTTTGCCAGATATGGAAGGAACGAAACAAGAGAATTTTCCATTCTCTATCCTCCCCTCCTGAGGCCACCTGGGGAAAGGTCCGAGCCCAGATTGTGGAAACAATTAGAACCAAATCCTGGACGGAAGAGGATTGGCAATGCAGCCCAGCGGAGCAAAATATCTTGCAGAACTGGCAACCAATTCTCGGTAACCAACTGCCCACAGGGAGGCATAAAGCTCAGATCAACAGTCCCAGTATCTGGACTCCCCCCCTGGAGCCCTTCATCAAAGTAAACTTCGATGGAGCCTCCAAGGGCAACCCAGGACCAGCAGGATACGGGGCAGTGCTCAGGAACTCAGAAGGGGAAATTATAGCGCTAGATATGGGATACATTGGAGACACAACCAACAATGTGGTCGAGCTAACAGGACTCCTGAGAGGACTTCAGACAGCAATTGCCAAAGGTCATCAAAGGATAATCTTGGAAGGGGACTCACAAATCATCATCCGATTAGTCACCAGAATCCTCCATGGATGCAATCCCGACAAAATCACACCGAGCTGGAGACTTCATGGATTACTCGCAGACTTGGGGCACTACCTACAACCCCACCTCAGCATCACCACCTCGCACATAAAACGAGAGGAAAATAGAGTGGCTGACAGATTAGCTAATGAGGCGATTGAAAAAGGCGAGGAACACTCAAGCTAGAACAGACCCGGATCACCTGCTCCAGAAATCCTCACTGGTTGTCAAGCCTTAGCTAACAGTGATCTGCACTCCCCGGATGGGGTGGCACGTGGAGCGATAAGGCCACGCGGGCATGCACCAGGACGCGAACTTAATGCATCAACTGGCCATTACACCGCGGCCATTAACCACGCATGAGTTCGCGCAGAGCTATTGAAGGGATGAGGCCCCTCGCACGAGCGAAGGGTACTCCTCACCAGGGCATTTACGAGCGGCCATCAATGGAGTTCATCACGGTAATTGATATGGTGGTTGATATGGTTTTCGTGTTCATTTGCTTTGGTGACGCATTGTTATCGGGAAGATGCCGGCACTGTGGAGACTTCTCTCCCGTCTCCCTGTCACAGGGACAACGCTCAGCACCCCCGCCTCCTCTCAGAAACAGATCGATACGCACCAGAGGCATCGATACTCCTCACTACATCTCCGTCATGCCACGCATTCGGGGGAGACCGCGTCGTGGAGCAACGTGGTATGCTACAGCATCGAGGCGCAAACGGAAAGCACAGTTCGAGGGAGCACTGGCAATCGTGAAACGGCGACGGAGGCATAGTTCAAGGCACATCTCGAGACCACGCACGCCTCCCATGGCGTACGTAGAGGAGGTCGTCCCCGAAGGCGGCCCACCCAGTCTGCCAGCAAATGTTTTCTTTCCGCCGGAGAATTGGCACCCGAGTACGAGTTTTGACGCTCACAGCACACGGCAGCCAGCTTGTCAAATGTCCAACCCTGCCACGGGCAGCCTAGCAGAGGCATTCTCCCCCTGTTACATTCAAGAGGAAGCTCCCCCTGAGCCTACCATCGACGGGGAGACCACTGGTCGAGAGCGTCAGGAGAACAGGGAAGCAACAGCAGGGACCACTGCTAGCGAGGACACCAACAGCCGAGACCAGCAACCTGCAGTCGACCGGGTTTACCTCGACCTTGTGTTCTTTGCCGCCCACTCCAGAGCTTCTGCAAATAAACAATGCCCAACTTGCGCCAGACCATACTCCTTCCCGGCGAGGTGGAGACACTCCGAAATTTAGAGCACACGGCTCGACACAGAGGTCCCTCAATGTCTTGGTGTTGTTATTTCATTTCATGTTTTAGGATAGATAGATGCCAGGTTGTCTCACTGCTAGCTAGTAGTTTAAGTTTCAAGTATGCAACTGTTAACTCTGTAAAGTCTGAACACTCTGTTTACTATGTGGACAAATGGACATGGATGCCCAGCTGTCCTGGTTTCCTGCACAGGCAGGACAGCTGGCATCATATACAGTTTTGTATTTTGGCTATTTTGATATGGTAATATAAAAGGTACTGCCCTCTTTTTATTTAAAAAAAAAAAAAAA
>SNQJ01S0046367.1:32406-44718 GCA_010110895.2 Picea sitchensis
TGTTCATCTTGTATTAATCTAAATTTATGTACATACCTATAGGTGATTCGTCTTCTGCTTCAATTTCAGTTTCAACGTCTTCTGCTTCAATTTCGGTTTCAGTGTCTTCTTCGACATTATGAGACAAATCTATTTATGTTTTTTGAAAAACATCAAATTGTAATTACACTCAATTATATTATTTACAATATTTTAAATTTGAATTCTATACTTTGAATTATGTACTTTCTAAATACAGTCCCAATGTGTGTCGTTTGCTCAATCATCATATGTGCATGCATACCTGGTTGAACTTCTTCTTGTCAAAAATCTCTATTGACATTATCATCATTTCTTTCTTCAATATTTGCACATTCTTGTTTCTTTCTCCGATAAAGCTCTTTCCTTTGTTTGATTTGGTGAGTATCATCTCGAGTGCGATCATATTTTCTCTTGCGCAAACTTTTGTTTCCCATGAATTTTATAGTTATCTGTAAAATATATGTTCAACAAAGACTTCCACTTGAAAGAATGCTCAACATTTATCTTTCAACATATAAATTGTTATTCCAATAAAAGCTTGAACAAACATCAATTACATTATTCAACAAAAACCAAAAAGATGATTTGAAACTTTGTTTAAGTGCTCTAGAAAACCATTATGTATCGATATCCATCATTCAATTAAGCCTATGGATTAGAGGGAAGAAATAAAGAAAGAAAAGAATACAGTTGCAATCGGTAATAGAAATGCTTTGAAATCCCTATCCCCGAACTTATATATGTCTATCCATCCGATGAATTTTGTTAAATGTGTTTGGTCGAAAGCCTATTTATACAATTTGGCACAAAATGAAATGATACGACTTGTTTATTTTTTCCGACCGACGGAATTCGTTCAACAGCCTTTCGGCCAAAAACCTTGGAAACTATTTAGTTTTGACGATTTTCGTTATATTTTAGTCTTTCTGAAGAAATATTAGTTTTTCGGCCGAAAGATTATTTTGACCAAAAACAGGAATTTGGGACAGAAAAAAAAAAAAAAAAAACAAATAATTGCCCCAAGCTTACCTGAACTTCAGAGGTTGCGAACTCCTGCAAATACTGAGAATTTGGTTTCAATAATGAAACTAGCATTTCCAAAATTGAATCTACTTTCAATTCTTATAATTTGTTTTCATATTCTTTATTTTTATCTAATTTTATTTAATTTAAAAAAAAACACTACAGAATATTTTCAGCAGACATTATGATTCGGTGAAATGAAATATCGGTATCTCTAAAAATATACAGTGAAAAATTTGGAAAAAAATGTATTCATAATCCTTAAACTGTTCTTTTCAAAAGGGTATATTTAGATTTTAGTTTTAAGTAAAAATTAAGATAGATACAAGGTGTAGAAAAACATGTGCTTAAAATATGCAACGTTTTCAGCTTGGTCAACTTAAAAAAATTCTAGAAATTATAATATTCATCTGTTAGATTCAAAATTAGAGTCATCATAAAATAGAGTCTTTGTAGATTGTTGCAGTGTATTTCATTTCTTAAAAACATAAGTTTAATAATAGATACATTATTGTAGAAAAAAGTAACTCGTTATCATTCCTTTCATGTTTAAGGAACATACTGTTAAACAATTGTCAAATTGACATATCAAATCATAATAAAAAAAAATTGAAAAATAGTCATTGGAAAGCTAACAAAATTCTTCACAAGTTTTTGTTTTACTGTAAAGTAAAATTCTAAATAAAAAAAATACTTTTGTATGCCGAAAGTTGAAGAACTTGTAAAAATACAGTTTTTTTTCTCATAAAACAAGCAAAAGTGCAACCCGTCTTCATGATTTCACCCAATCCCTCAAAACATACAATTATCCTATTTTGGAGATGACTATGACTAATACCCAAAATTGCAAGCAAAGTTGTTTTTTAATGGAAGTCTGGACCCCGTTCTCGCTACTGCTTCGCCCGAATTCAATTATGTCAATTCATGTGGCATTTGTGTTATATATACTCTTAATCCATCCATTGGAACTAGGTTCATATGTGAGTGGATGAGAAATCTAATCTCGTGAAAAAAACCAACTAACCTTCGGAGCACTTGACACAACATTTTCACATTTTTTTTCATCAACATCATCATGGCTAATTTGTTAACAAAGTGTCATCAGACACATAATTTTATTGATAAGGAAAAAGATATTACAATCTTAAGTGAGAACTCATAATCTACTCCTTAACCTCACTTGAAGAAGGAGCTAGTTTATATAGCTCAACTCTAAACTAAAAAATAGGAGAACAACCAATGACATAATCACATGAGTATGATAGGTGTCATTTACATAGAAGCTAGGTGTTCTTATCCTAACTAACTAGAATAAACCAATTTCTTAAAAACATTTAATCTAGAAATTTCTTAGACTATAGAAATTTAGGATTATGAGGCTAACAATCCCTCCTTTAATCCAAAAGTTCATTTTTACAAATACCAAGTTCATGTCTAAACTTAGTGAACTTTATTCTACCAAGAGGTTTGGTAAAAATGTCTGAAGTTTGATCTTCAGACAGACATAACTGAGGCTTGATGATGCCTTTGATGATGAACGATCCGATGAAGTGGTACTTGGTGTCGACATGTTTAGTCTTTGAATTAAATATTGGATTCTTGGCCATCTTGATTGGTGAATGACTGTCGATCATTTCTGAGTTTCACCAAGATCCTGTAAAATTCTGCATAGCCATACAATATCACATGTTGCTTCCCAAGTTGATATGTACTTTGCCTCTGCTGAAGAATTGGCAATTGTTGTCTACTTTTTACAATTCCAAGATACTGTTGTTGAACCCATATTCATTAAATAACCTGAAGTGGATGTTCTATGATCAATGTCACCTGCAAAATCAACATCTGAATATCCAACAAGTGTAAAATTTGTGTTCCTTTTGTAGAGAAAACCAAAGTATTTTGTACCTTGAATGTATCTTAGTACCCTTTTTGATGAATTCCAATGACTTTCCCTTGGTTCGTGCATAAACCTTGAAAGTATAATGAATAAATATGACAAATCTAGTCGATTATTTGTCAAGTGAATGAGACTTCCAACCAATTTCCTGTACTTTATACTGTTTACCAATTCCCCCCTTCAAATTTTGAAAGTTTCAATTTTTTCTCCATGGGGATAAGAGAAGGTTTACAATCTTCCATGCCAAATTTTTTTAACAATTCAATGGCATACTCAGATTGACTAAGGAATATTTGGTTAGGATGTTGAGATACTTCAACTCCACAATAATAATGAAGTGTCCCTAAATCAGTCATTTTGAACCCTGCTTTAAGTTTTTTCTTAACTAGTTTGATGTGTACTTCATTATTTCCTATTATGATTAAGTCATCAACATAGAGTACAAGTATCACCATGTTCTTATCTTGCATTCGAAAATACAATGTATCATATTATTCTCTTCACTTAAAACCCACCTTTCGTAGGTACTCATCCATTTTTTCATACCAAGCTCGAGGAACTTGTTTCAAACCATATAAATCCTTCACAAGTTTGCAAACTTTAGGTTCATGTCCTTTAGCTTCAAAACCTTGTGGTTGAGTCATGAAAATATCTTCTTTTAGATCACCATTCAGGAAGGCACTTTTGACATCCATTTGATGTAATTTCCAACCATTATGTGTAGTCAAATTCATAACCATTCTGATAATATTCCATTTAGCCATGGGTGCAAAAGTTTCTTCATAATCAATTCTTTCTTGTTGAGCAAAACCTTTAGCAACAATTCTTGCTCTGTACTTGTCAATTTTACCATTGGGCTTGTACTTAACTAGATAAACCCATTTACAACCGAGGAGATTAACATCATGTGGACAATCAACTAAGTTCCAAGTCCCATTTGCAAGTATTGAATCATATTCATTAATCAGTACTTCATGCCTTTCTTTATGTCCAGCTGCTTCAACAAAATAAGTAGGTTCAGTGGAAGCATGAGAAAAAATAGATTTTTCTCTTGAAGATCCCCTAGATCATGTTTTGTTCATTTCATCTGAATGAACATCTTTGAGAAGTTTTTCGGTCCACTTTGGATTCTCATGTTGAGGGGATTGAGGATCTGAATCACCATTATTGTTGAAAACGCGATTTTCAAAAAATGAAGCTCTTCTTTCATTTGAAATATCTGAGGTTGGAGAAGATTATTTTGAAGATTGAGTATCAGAAGAGTCTTTTGTCATTTCATTATCAGATGAATCAGAAGAACTATTTCATAAGGAGATGTCTTCTGGAGAAACAAAGTCTTTTTCAAACCAAAATGTTTGTTTTGACTTGTTCAAATTACCTTTACCCTTAGTGTTTTTCTTCTCTAAACGACTAAGGAGATGATTAATCTCATCTAAACTATTACTTTCAGTTTCATAAAAAATTGCATCTCTACTGACAATGAATTTTCCATCTGAAAGAAATCTATACCCTTTCTTTTCATCAGAGTATCCAATGATGGGACACTTCATACTTCGGTTTTCTAATTTAGTTCTATTTTCCTTAGGAACCAAAGCATAACATATTGAGCCAAAAACCCTAAGATGATTTACCTTAGGTTTAAAACCAAACCAAGTTTCATAAGGTGTTTGTCCATTTAAAGTTGATGTAGGTGATCGATTTCTAAGATAAACTGTAGTATGGACTGCTTCAGCCCAATATTTTGTTCTCAACCCTTTAAACTGCATCATAGATCTTGCCATGCCCATGAGAGTTCTGTTCATCCTTTTAGTAACTCCATCCTATTGTGGAGTATAGGAATTTGTCAGTTGCCTCTTAATTCCATTGTTTCGACAATAATCATTGAATTCAGTTGAAGTGAATTCAACTCCATTATCAGTTCTCAAAGAAGCAACCTTTTCTCTAGTTTCATTTTCAACCATGTGTTGAAAATTTACAAACTTTTCAAAAACTTCATACTTTTCCTTTAAAAAGTACACCCATGTCATTCTAGTGTGGTCATCAATGAACAATATAAAGTATTAGCATCCACCGAAAGAAGATTCCATTGGACCACATATATCATTGTGAATCAACTCTAAATACTTTGTTACTTGCCATAAGATGGTTATAAAAGCTTCTCACTTTTGGTTGCCAAAAATACAAGCTGCACACTTGGAATTTGCTTTCTTGAAGGTTGGAAAACCCTTTACCAAATCTTGGGACTTAAGTTTCAAGAGATTATTAAAGTTTAAGTGACCAAATCAAAAATGCCATAATCTGAATGAATACATTTCAGAATTTATTGTTGTTGCAACCTCTTCCTTTATTTGGATGACTTTCCCATTCATTCTTAGTAACTTCCCATCTTCATATCCAGTCATTGTTGTTTTCAAGATATCCTTCTCTAACTTAATCTTCACCAAACCATCTTGCATGACAAATTGATGTCCAACTTGTCTGATTGTGACTAGGGATAACATTTTTTTCTTAAAAGTTGGTACATACCAAACATTTGAAATCCATTTTTCACCAATTATAGGGAGAAAGACTTTGACTGATCCATTTCCTTGAGGTATATGAGTTGTATCATCAGCTAAATAAATGGGATTTAGTTGAACATCTTTATAATTCCAAAAATAGTCTCTATGATAAGTCATATGCTGAGTAGCCCATGTGCCCAATATCCAATCATTTTCAAATGAATCTACATGTTGAACTACTGAAAAAACATATTCATATTGATCATCCTAGTAATCTTGATCCTATGCATATTGAGTTGATTATTGAGAATTTGAATTTGATATCTTCTTAAACTTTGGCAATTGATCATTGCTTGTAAGACAATTTGATGCATAATGACCCATCTTCAAACATCTTTTACATCTGATTTGACTGAAATTTCATCCTCTTCCTGACTATGCATTATGATTGTGAGGATTACTTTGAAAATTTTGTTGACGAAAATTGTTGCGACCTTTTCCTTGACTGCGACCTATGCCACGGCCTCGATTAGAAGACTAATTTTGAAAATTTCCAAAATTTGATTTTCCTCTTCCTTTAGAACTTCCATCTTTAGTGAAAAGAAGATCTTCTCCTGATTGTTTTTGTTTTCCAAATGTTTTACTATGTTGAGCCAGTAATTCACTAAGTGAATCAAAAGTCACAGTTGATAACTTATCAGTTATTTGCAAAGTTTCAAGAAAATGTTTATAAGATGGAGGCAAGCCATTTATTACAATGGAGACTAGAAAATTATCTTCAAGTTTAGGAAAACCGCATTTGATTATTTCTTGATGAATGTTCTTAATCCTTGACATGTATTCTAATACATCACCATTGTCTACTAATTTTGTTTAAGCAATTTCATTTGTATATCAACTCTATGAGATGCAATAGGAGTATCAAAAAGCTTCTTTACTAGATTCCAAGTAGACCACGCATCTTTGGAATTCTCAATATGAACAAACATGTGTTCAGTTACAAAAGAACATAGCAAAGAAAGTGTTTTTTCATATTTCAAATTCCATTTTGCTAAAGAAGTAGCGTCGGTGGACTTAGTTGGAGTAGTATCACCATCACATATATCGCGCCATAATTGATTATAGATCAAAGTGTTATGCATGTGCCGACTCCAAGATTTTTAATTATTGGTTCCATCAAACTTATCTGATTCTATGAATAGGTTAATTAATTTATACATGATGTTTGTTGAAAGATTGGAAGTGAATAATCCACAAAACTTCAAAAGAGAGACGCAAGGCACCAAAAAGAAGTGTACACAGTCCACGCAAAAAAAAACACTTTTATGGGCTTGACCCCTTTAAAAATATCGTTGGAAAAGATTTTGAGAGAGTATTTCACTGGACACTCCTAAACTTCAGAGTGCTCAAGACTACAATTAAGAAACCTCTTTACAAAAAAATAAAATGATCCCCACTTTCATTTAAAGTCATCAATGACTTAAAATATTGCAACTCAACTATCAACAAATCAAGAACAAAATTCTTTAATCTGACCATCAAAGTTAAAAAAAACTTTATAACTCCACATCTTTATGTTATCAAATAATATTTATCTTTGAAGAAAAAATGTTGCTTAGGATTTAACGACTTCGCCAGCCATGGAGTCTATCAGTTCTGAAATGGAAAGATTTCAGTGAGCAGGGTAATTTCTTCAAAATCTTTATCATCTTTATTTCCTTTTCTTAATGTTTGCACAAGTTTTTCCAATAAACTTTGACACTTTCAACACTTGGTGACTCAGGCTTCATTCCGTGAAGTAAACATAGAGTAACGGTTGTGGCTCTTGGTATAGTGATTATTGTGAAGGACAGGACTCAGGAATTCACAAGAGAAATAACATACATGGACATGAGTTTGATGTTAACTATTACCAAGCTTACATTGATAACATGGATTTTGTATTTATGAAGAGTCTGATATTTCAGGGATTTAACAACAACATATATCAGGGAAATCGGGAAGATATTTTGAAGCTCATGGTACTCCATTGAAAAAATGCAATTGAGGTTCCTTGGAAGGTTCCTTGTGGTGGTTTGTATTATGGGAATGGAGTAAACAAGTGTTGCGAGTCGGCCGGTCTTTTCCTCTGAGCATGAAGAGACGAAAAACGATAATTTAATATATGTTCAAAACTACCCACCAAAATCGCGCAGAAGAGGCACTGTCACATTTATTCTCGCAATCACCCGAATGGCAGTAGGAGTTGCCTTTCCTCCATAGTACGCAGTGGCCCTGGAATTTATTCTCGGTGTCAAAATTCGAGTGAAGGGAGCCCTACCGCTATGAGATCAACACGCAGATCTACTTAGTACGCAGTGGCCCTGGAATTTCTTCTCGGTGTCAAAATTCGAGTGAAGGGAGCCCCACTGCTATGAGATCAACAACCAGATCTACTGAGTACGCAATGGCCCTAGAATGTCACTGCCTGATGGAATGTCTACGCCAAAAAATGACTGCAACGACTTACAGCGTAAGCATGATCTCATAGGTGTTGTCTTTGATAAAGACAGTGAGACTCAGCAGGTCCAGGTCTCAGGACCCAAAGCTCCTTTGTAGTGAATCAAATCTCTATTGATCGGGACTCAAATCTGCTGAGTAGTGACTCAATGCTTGATTGATCGAGACTCAAAGCTCCTGAGCGCGTTCAAACTGTTCTCATCTCCACTTCTCACGATGAGAAAGTGACCAATGATCATATTACTACAGATCTGAAAATCTTGTGGTATACCCACAGGGAACGATGTGTAGGGAGCCCTATCTACTCTGATTCAGTCATTCTTTCAAAGTTTGAACCACGAGAAAAGTTGAGCAACAAATGCATGGGGGATTTTCTCTTGTTCAAAAGGTAGTTGTAAACTTCAGCGATGAAAAAAAACAGATCTCAAACAAAAAAATATAGTTTGAGATAGATTTTAAGTAGATCTAAAAAAAATTATAGCTCTTCATAAGAAATTGCCAGATTTATAGGCAGATCTGTCGCAATTGTTTAAAAAAAAAAAATCGTCTACTTGGATTATAGTTGATTTATTTGATAGACAAAGTAGATTTGATTAGAAAAAATAATCTCTATTGAGAACAAAAGGAGAATAGACCGGATACAAAACTTTTCAATGGCAACAAACAATGATTTATCTTATCAAAATTTTCAAAACACAAACAGTTTTAATCAAAATAACATTTTCCTTATTGAATTAACAACAAAAATTACCTCGGTATCATTGTCCTTGAATTTGAAGAGATCCAGGATGATGTTGTGGAGGCTTCCTTGCTTCCTCAATCCATCACCAATCAGTCCATCACCATTTCACCATGCCTCTGATACCATGTTGACAAAGTGTCCTCAAACACTTAATTTTATTGATAAGGAAAAAGAGATTACAATCTTAAATGAGAACTCATAATTTACTACTTAACCTCACTTGAAGAAGGAGCTAGTTTATATAGCTCAACTCTAAACTAAAAAATAGGAGAACAACCAATCACATAATCACATGAGTATGGTAGGTGTCCTTTACATAGAAGCTAGGTGTCCTTATCCTAACTAACTAGAATAAACTAATTTATTAAAAACATTTAATTTAGAAAA
Organism: Picea sitchensis; assembly: GCA_010110895.2. NCBI lineage: Eukaryota > Viridiplantae > Streptophyta > Pinopsida > Pinales > Pinaceae > Picea > Picea sitchensis. The sequence goes on from SNQJ01S0046367.1 coordinate 41,477, forward strand.
TACTTAGACTATAGAACTTTAGGATTATGAGGCTAACATAGTTGATGCATCTCCTAGTTTTATTTCTGAATTCCAACTATTTATTTAAACCATTCTTACATTAAGTAGTTTCTTTTCCATAATAAACTCAATGTTTGTTTTATTCTCACCCTTGATATAACACAGAAATTGTAGTACCCAATGGGAACAAATATAGAATTTTTAGGTTTGATAAGAGAGGCAGATTTGGATTAGAACATGCTCTTCTTTGGTATGTACCTTGTGAAGATGCAATCCAACACATTAGGTGGCAAAATGAAGTCAACATTAATGTTTGGTTTGAATTTTGAATATTTTGTATCATGGTGGTTTAGAGTTCCTTGTATCAAGATTAATTCCCAATTTATGTGAATGCCCAGGAAGGAATTGTAAACAAAKATCATATGGATGCATATGTAYGAGMAATWTAAMACTAACCTTTGCAGCATGATAGTGACATCCTCAKGGGTATTKCTAGYGAAGATTTCTATTKCTCRAGGAAGAAAGAGAAKCTAGGAATGTCAAAGAAATTTTATTATTAACYARCACCGACCTTAAAAGTCWTTKATAGTAGMAATCTAGTATTTTGGAGGTGGTTTCTAGCAAATGGATATTGGAGCATCATTGAGGTCRCATCAYTGGTKGGATTTCAYTATACTTTTCACATGCATTAGATCTATAAAAATGGACAAARAGTGATGATGATCTTCAGAAAGCATGTTGCCTTATGCCATCCTTRAAATAAGATGATGTYCACAAYTAATTGAGATGTAAACATCAATACCTCGAGGAAGGGATCAAGGATTGTAAGAATATATTTGTTGATTGATAAGAGTATGTTGGACTCATTGGACTATTCTATAAGTGGTTAGATGTATTAGAACCATTGAAGGTGTTGTCGATGAAACCAATAGGAGATTTTCCAACATACATCTTATAACATGTAGCACGACTTGAAGAAATTGTGGCCTCTAGAAGTCACACTCAAGACACATTCCTATAGAAGATCTTTCAGTAGAATTTGGTTTAGAAAATAGTAGTTGGGGTTCCTAGATTTTGTTTATTACGAACAAAAATTATTGTGGACATTATTGCATGGTGGTGATGTTATAATTGTTAAGCCTTGCTCGCAATTTCATCATTACTAGAGGGATGGAACCTCTTCCACTGATGTTGAGAATGGATTTCAACTAAGGTTGCAAATTTAAAATAAGATAAGATCATTTTATGAATGCCCAAGTATTAGGTCAATGGGTCTATAGATTACAAACAATGGCCATTAAACAAGGGAATTGGCTAGAACACTCTTAAAGATAAAATGAAGTAATTATGAAGAAACAGAGTAAGGGAAGGGGAAGTGTGCATGCACTACATAAAGAAATAGGAGAGACAAGAAAAACACTTATTTTTGTTTCCACTTTTACAATCTTCACTAATTTTGAACTCCACCTTTACCAATTTATCCAACTTTTCAACCATATCATTTGGATCTGGAGCAAACAAAGACTTGATTGCACTATTTGGAGTCATTTGGGTCCCAGTTCCCTGATTGGATACATCCTCCAATAGTTTCAAGTGTCATCTAACATTAATAGAGGGATTCAATAGGTAACTATCTTTAAATTAGATGTATATTGATGATGAAATGAACCAAAGATCACAAGTCAATTGTACTTCACTAAATCTTGTTTTTAGGACAATTAACTAAAACTTGTGTTAGACCATCCATTTTTCACTTTAACGTTGTACAGTTTCATGGTGACCAACAACTTAGTGAAACTAGTACAACCTAGGTACAATGGTGTCTTTTCATCTTCAATCAACTTCTAATATTGATTAATATCATTCATTTTCTGCATTGTTGATGCTTCTTGGACATTTTCACAATCCACATATGATCATCAACCATGGTTTCATCATCATCATTGTCATTCTCAAGAAATTCAATATCATTTTTAAGCAAGGTCACAACATCATCAACACAATTACCATGTCGATGTTTGACAATGCATTCGTCACCCTATCATTGGGATATCACAAAATGCAATGTAAATAAAAATAACATTGAAACATCAATATTATCCATATAGAACATTTTTAGATAGTGAAAAATGTGTATTTTTTAATATATATTTGACCCTCAGACAACTTTGTATACATAATATTGTAATCACTTTCATTACATTTATGAACCAGTAAACATAAATTTCTCGAGGTGATCCATACATCTCATTTTCATAACATCTCTTACCCTTGTCAAATACAAATGTCTAGAAGAGATTTAAAAAAAATATTGGATTTTATCTATAATAGTACTTGTATGTAAATCAAATTATTTTATCGATATTATCTACATGGAAATTATACTATAACTTACTAATATATTATGATCATACCTGATTTATAGAATCCCTATATCCATAGAAAAAACAAATTTTATATGAACTTATTATACCATGAACCATCATGTAGTATTGTACTTACTCAAAGGTTAGTACTGCAACATTGTAACATTTTTTGCAAGGGAATCTTGTGGTTTTCTTATAGTTTGAATGCCTCATAGAAAATTTGACAAATTCATCAATCCCATATTGATATTCCTTTGACGCTGTACACACAACCAATTTTCAAACCGCTTAAAGCTATATCTCTACATGATAAAAAAAAAACATATTATATATTATATCATATCGAAGAATCAAATATAGAAAATATACCTCATCTTCAAATCTGTCCAATTCCTTTTTAGGCCATTTAAAAATAAAATCCAAATAAGTTATGTATAATTCAAAGCCAAAAAATTCATACATGTAACAATATGAAACAGTAACATAAGAAACAAGAAGGAAAATACATCAGCATGGATTATGTGGAAGCAACACATTAAAAATGGAAACAAGAATATTTGTAAAGATAAATGTGTTATGAAATGTTTTGAACAATGTCAATCAACTGCTTCTTTGAAGGGTTGGGGATTGCATCTACCTATTTCACAAGCATTAATTTCATTCTTTATATACCTACAAACCCCAACCCAAACTCCAAAGTGGATTTGTAAAACATAATTTTTATTCTTAGCACGGCCAAAATTTTGAGAATTATGACTAAAGACCACTCAACTATTCTTTTCATCAAATAGTTTTAGCGACTCACAAGATTAAAGAGCTTCCAATATCTCACCAAAGTTGTTGTTTCCAATTTGTTAAATTCTACCTTCTACATCA
>SNQJ01S0046367.1:52386-71111 GCA_010110895.2 Picea sitchensis
ATCTATAAATTAGAAAAATACTTTTAATCTTCTAACTAAGGTATGTTCATTTTTAGTCAACAACAAGTTATCCTTGCCTAAAGTTGAAAAAATGCTAGATTCTCTAAAGTTCGAGAAAGGGGGGTCATGGAAATATGTCCCATGTCATATTATTTCTAATTTGAGAGTTGTATTCAAGTCTTCTTATTATATTCATTATACAAATCTAGAATTAGAAAGGTTGGCTAACAAGGAAAGTTGGAAAGATATCCAAGTTATCTTGCAGGGTAAACATGTGCAGTAAGAGAAGCCACAAGAAGTCAAAAGAGAACCACTGGTACAAAAAGAAAAAAATCCCCAAATTGATAACAATCAATCCTAATAAATGTTTCAAGGAGCTTGAGGTAGTAGAAAATTTAATTGCTAGTATGGCTATGAATCCTGATAAACGTGTAGTTGTGGAAGATGTGGATTCGATGATTGTTACATTATAGAAACAAGGATCATAAAATAAGAGAACATAAATAGAGAGGTCAAGTGGGTCTATTTAAATTCAATCAAGAAAGCCTATCCACAAAAACGCTAAAATGGAGAAAGGGATTGAAAGAAAATTTATATGGAGTTGAATCTCACCCAAAGGAATATCCTAAGAGACATCTCCTTGAAATCCTATAATAATTGTTACTCAAACCCTAACAGCCTCTACAATAGGAGATGTGAAGGGAAAATTGCAAATAAAGATGAATTATTTGAAAGAAAGGCTAGAAAAAGTCCAAAAAAGGTAGATTCAAACATATATTCTAAGATGGACTCAATCAACAAGTTATCCAATAAATCAAAGAACGAGTTATATCCCCAATTTTTAAATAAAGGGTCAACAATTCCTAGATTTCTAACTTCAGTTGATTATGAAAAATGGACATTTGATATACATGTTTTATAGCCAAGGGTTGATAATACTAAGGCTAAACTTAAATCATGTTAGTATGATACCACCATGATTAGATTTGATTTGAATAAAATGCATGTAATTGACAAGATGGAATGTTGTTAACAAAGTGAGATTACTAAGAATTCAAGATTTGGAGGGGGAAACAGTCACTCTTGGAAACACAAGTGATGTGGAGGTTGTGAAGACATTATTCAATTACAAATATTCAAAACCAACTATTGTCTTCTTTACAAAAAGAAACTCAGTACATTTCCAAATGTATATCCTGTAAAAGATTCCAACAGAACAAAACACAAAAACAAAACATATAAAGTTCACAAATATTATGGTTCTTTCGTATCATGTCTAATTCCACTTATGTTGGTCCTGGAGGGCAGTTAAGATCAGGAACCATGTGTGGGGGATTTGGAGAGGAAGATTCTTCGGAAATCACTGTAATGTTGTTGGCTGGTGTTGGAGAGATTGGTTGACAACTCAAATCCTTGACTTCTGACCTGATTGGTCCCACTTCACCCGGTAATCGTTGTTGGCCATGCATATGTTGTTTAGAATTTGTGCAGACAAATTATCCAGTCAAATGTGTAGAACTTGGACAGATTGTTCTAGAGAAACAAATTCTTCATCCTGAACCTCGTGATGCCACCTAGCATGCCCAGACTATCGATTTTCCATGGAAATCAATCTTGTTCCCCCCACTCTACTAGATTCAACTCTTGCGGATCAAATGTCAAAGGATCTCAGTTTCAAATACTAGTGGCATACCAATTGCTGAAAGAAAACCATTAGGGAGGAAAGAAATTTGGCCAGTCCTGCAGAGCATTCTAATTGAATCTTGGATGGCTTGATTTGCTTGAGCATCCGCTGTAGAATTGTTATGTCTAAGAATGTGGAAGAGATCAATTATGTGGAAGGCTTGCAATTATTTATAAATTCTTGTGAATGTGTTTCTGAGCTTCATATCTTATGGGAGGGAGGGATTTCTTGATGACATGGTTGATAATTACTTTTGAGTCCCCAAAGATTGTAATAGAAACCAATTCTTGTTTTCAGGCCAAGAGTAGGCCTTGAAGAAGTACATACACTTCAGCTTGGTTATTTTTTTCTATGCCCACACTCCATGAGAAAGTTAGACTTGGATTTCCTCCTGGGGAAAGGATAACCCCACCCACTCTTGCCACCCCGAGGTTACCTTTTGATGCTCCATCAAAGCTCAAAATTTTCCTATCATGTTTCTTTTTCCATTCTTCAAACTCCTAGATTGTAATATGGAGTTTCTAATGAGGTTTAAAAGAAAGAAGAGAATTTATATTGAGTGAGATAGCACTTCTCCCTGGTTGATAAAGGAGGAGTTGTTGAATCCATTTTTCTTCTTCTCGAGTTAATTGTTGTTGGGAATTTGTCCTTTTATTTTTCTCGTTGAAGTGTTCCATCATTAGGCCCTTGCATTTATTGGCCACTATTTTTGGGAAGGTTAAGACTTCATAAAATAAGGCTCAATTTTGAGCTAGCCAAATTTTCTAACTAGCAAACTTTGTAACTACCATGAACATGGATTTAAAGAACTACTTGTTTGCTAATAATCCTCGGTATGAAGCCTACTAGGAGCTAAAGAGATGGAAGGGAGAATTTGTCCAGCTCATATGTGAACTCAGGTTTTGAAGAATCACAACCCATGTTGATTTTGCAAAGGGACACTCTAGACACATACATACAAGAGTTTATTCCACCTATCGGCAAAGAGAACATCTATATGACCCTATGAACCCCATTTTTTGTAAATTCTCCCTAGTAAGGATCTTCCCGTGTGAAAGAGTCAACCAAAACACATTGATCTTAGGCAGGTAGTCAGTATCCCAAATTCTTTGCCAAATGTTCAATCTTGGTGGGAGGGGAGATTGTTCAAGCAGAGATGTATAGTTGGCTTTCACTGTATACTAGTCATTTCCCCATCCTTGAGAATATTTGATTGAAAGGTGAGAGGGGCACATCCTTTAAGCTTCAGATAGAGAGTTTGGAATGTATCCTAAAGTTGAAGAGGCAAATCAATGAGATGTCAGTCGGTCCAAGATCCAGATGAATTCCATTTAGAAATGTCATACAAGGAATGAATACCTTGATCAACACACCAAGGAAGCAGAGGCAACAAGGAAATATCTTGTTGGAGAGGGGGGTTCCCCATGGTATTTTCCTTCAAAATGGAGATTTAACGACCATTACCTAGAATCTAAGTACTTTTTCTTTGAAATAGTGGGAGAGAGGCCTTCAAGAATTTCCAAATTGGGGAGCCATAATCTCTAGATACAAGGAAATATAAAAATTAGAGCCTGTCTCCTATCAAATATTTATGTGGCAAGACCTTCTTCCACCATTCATGTTTTCCGGTGACAAGGCGCCAAAGAATTTTCACCCCCAATGCCATATTAGTTAAAGTTGGGTCAAGAATTCCCAAACCTCCATGAGTTTTAGGGGCTCTTATTGTTTTCCATTTAACTAGGTGCATTCTCTTAGTGTTTGTCTTCCCTTATATCCATAGGATTTTTTTTTTTTCTTGAGAGATGGAGGATTTAACATTGGTTGGAGCTAAGAGGGAGGAAAATTGAAAAATAGGAAGGGTTGTGAGAATTGATTTGATATTAAGCACTACTCGGCCAGCAAGGTTGAACAATTGAGAGCCCCATTGAATGAATTTGTATTCTATCTTGTCTATTATTTGGGTCCAAGCCAAACTAGGTAGGGTCTGGAGACAAATGGGGATTCCCAAGTATTTAAAGGAATTCCAACTCTCTTGCAGGGAAAATTGAATAATTACAGCAATACTTGCAGCCACTCTAGAGTTAGTCTTCCATACATATATATGACTTCTTTGCCTGTTTATCTTACCTCATGATTCTTTCATAAAATCATTTAGGATTTCCTTGAATATTTTAGCTATAATCATGGATGATCCTCCCATAAATAATCTATCATATGCAAACTGAGAATGATTGATTCTTTTTTCCCCTTGAGTAATTTTGATGCCCAAAATTCTTCTTGACAATATAGCTTGTTCGAGTTGTCTTCTCAAAGCTTCTGCCATTAGAATGTACAGAAAGGGGGAAAGAGGGAAACCTTGACAAAGACCTTTGGAAAGCCAGAAGAACTCGACTGGCCTTCCATTGATCAGATGAGAGATCTAGGGATCGTGAATACAAGCAGAGATCCATGCTAGGAAGTCTACTCCAAATCCAAATATTGTCATCATAGAAAACATAAAACTATGTCGCACCCTGTCAAAATCATTTTCCATGTCCAATTTTATGACCATCCCTTTTTCTCCACAACATTTACTAGAATGAATGGCTTCCTGCACTAACATGATATTATCAATCATTTTCCTTTTTTTCCAAAAATCCCCCCTGATTGGGAGAGATCAATTTGGGGAGAAAGGGTTTAATTCTATTTGCATTGATGTTGGAGATAATATTGTAGGATATGTTACAAATGAAAATAGGCCAGAAATGAGCAAAGGAGGAGGGATTAGTCTCTTTGGGAATGAGGGTGACGAAGGAGGAATTTGTGCTTCCTCCTATTCTTGCGGATTTTTGGACATATTGGACCATGCGAACCAAATCCTTTTTAATTATATACCAACATATGAGATATAAGTGATTTGGAAAAACATCTATCCCTGATGCCTTATCCAGATTCATTAGCTGCAAAACCCCAAAGACTTCATCTCATGTCATGTGCTGCATGAGTTTTTCATTATCTTCTTCACTGATAATCTTAGGGATATTTTTAAGGAGATTTTCCTGAGTCTCTATGTCTCATGTCCCATATTCCATGTACAGGCTTTCATAATGAGTTCTTGCTGCATTTTTAAGTTGATTTTTTCCCAAAAATAGAGTTGTCATCTTATCCCTTGAGCTCTGCAATTTCATTTTTCCAAAGGTGAGCCTTGGATTGTCGATGGAAAAAATTGGTATTATGATCACCAGCCTAAAGCCATGGGATATGGGACTTTAGACGCCAATCTTCCTCTTCTGCCTTTAAGACTTTCTAGTATTCCTAAAAATTACTTTGATCCTCTATTAGAATAGAAGGAGTAATAGGTGTTGTTTCCATCCTAATACGTGTCTCCTCCATTTTCCCTACCAAGTCCTGAAGAAATCTTTTCTCATTTGCAACTTTGATCTTAACTCAATCTCTGATGGCCTTTTTGGTAGATTTTAGCTTTTGTTCTCGTATTTAAATAGGAGAACCATGGATCCAAGTATTCCAAGAGGAGGAAACAAGCTCAAGAAAAGAAGGATCATAGGCCTAACGGGGATTAAACCGAAAAGGGATGGGGCCTAGAGTATCAAGGACAGAAAGATATAGAGTTATAGGTCAGTGGTTAGATCCAACCCAAGAAAGGATATGGGACAGGGGCATGACAACCTCCCCCAAAAATCTACTTCTCATTAAAAAACGATCTAGCTTGGCAACAATATGTCATGTTCCCTGTCTTTTGTTTGACCAGGTGAAATTGCCAAGGGAGGGATTTATATTAATCAGATCAAAAATAGTATAAGGTATTCCATGTATTCCTTGGTTGAATCTCTAACAATATATCCCCCTCTCTTTTAAAAAATGTGGTGTAGTATTAAATTCACCAACAAAAATAAGGGGAGTAGAGCTTACTCTCCCTTGTAGAGAAAGAAAAGACTTCCAATAGACAATTTTGTCTTTGTGTACTGAAGGAATATAAACATTAATGATAGATTAGGACTTACCAGTTGGAAGATGAACTAGAGTAACTAGGAGCCAGTTGGAATCATTGAACCATTCCTCCAATTTGAATTGGTGTGCATTCCATAAAGTGCAGAGATCGCCAGAGGCACCGCAAGAACTTATTTATTTCCTTGCACTAGCCTTCCACTTGAAACTAATATGTTGAAGGACCTTTGTGTCCTTAATTTTTTTCTCCTGGACAAGGAGAACCTAGAATTCTAATCAATTCTTTCTTGTTTTCTCTCCCTAGTCCCCGACAATTCCAGGAGACGAGCTTCGCCATTTAGAGGAAGATTTGGGGTTTCCCCTCTTTAGGGGAGCAAATCCTCCCTAATTTCTAGTCAGTCTAGGTTCTTTCTTAGTGTATCCATCAAGTGTACTTTTCTTTCCCATCTCTATATCTGTCCAAGTAGTTGCTTCCCTCCTTTGATTATTCGATTTCCTTCCTGGTTTTTTGGAGGAAAAAAGGCTTGTGGAATTTGGATTTGTCTATTCCTATGAACTCTCCACTATTTCCCCATCTTCCTTCTCTTTCTAAGGGACTATTTTTTGGACTATAGGGGGAATTTTGGGATCATCGGTCGGGTCCGAGTAGTCCTGGGGATTGGGATTAGGGTTTTCTTTAGGATCGTCTTCCACATCTGATAAAATATTGTATTGATTCTTGGTTGGAATGATATATTTCTGATTTCCTATTGAAGATGATGTTGAAGCTTCTTGAGATTTTGGATTGGAGGGAGATCCCTATGAAGGAGGAGCTTGTCTATGTTGAGGACCTTGTTTAGTATTTTGTTTCTTTCATTTTGGCTACTTCCATTGCTCATTAGGATCTTCTGTTGGTTGATCCACTGGGACTTTTGGGCATATCTTGGCGAAATGGTCATATTCATGACAGATATTTCATTTAAAGGGGATTTTTTCATAGTCCACTTCTTGCAGATAATTCAAGTTGTCTAGAGTGAGCTTGATGGCCTCTAGAAGGCCCTTTTCCAAGTCAACCTCAACACAGATTGGGGAACAATACTAAATTCTTTCTTTGGGTTCAGAATGATCTATATAATTTCCATAAAAAGTTCCCAATGGCTCACAAAGTCTTTTCATTCTAGCAATGGAGAGGTGGGAACAGGAGGCAGACCCAAATAGGGACTTTCGACAAGATGTCATTTTCCGGATTAAAATCTAGAGTCAAGCGATTCAAATATATCCCTCGATCCCCAATGAAGAAAGGGCCACTTCTGAAAATAAGATCCCAATCTTCCTTCTTTTCAAACAAAAAGGAAAAGAAACCTCTTTCGCAAAAAGAGTGTGACATCCTACCTTATACAAGTAGCTTATAGTTCTTATCAACCTAGATTTATATAGATCTAGGTGAGGGACAAATCTCGGTACACTGCCCAACTAGAACATTCTCTACAAATTGCAGTGTGAGGCTTTGTGAGCTTGCCTGAATCGGGACAGAAGGGATTTCATCCAACTTTTTAACAAACCTTGAATTAGTCATCTTAGGATGCTTCAGGATACCATTAGCCAAGGACACAAAGGTTGTGATGTCTATAGAAGGTGGGGGAGGAAGTGGGTGGGGGTCACTAGGGAACCCACCAGGGGAAGCCATGGAAGATGCAGGGAAAGCAAATAAAATAGGGTTTGCTCAGAGCTTCAGCTTGCAAGGAAACAATTTATTTTGAGGGTAAATATAATGTTACAAACATTTTCCATCACATATTTTATCGATCACTACATAAAAGTTTGATTAGAACCATAAATTTTGGATGCAAGTCAACAAGAGATCATGCCTATAGTCTCCATAAAAATAAAACTTGTGATTTGARACATTAAGAAATAAAWAAAAAAWWAWWWTCCCTAATGYCATTTGTACTTGTTCCATAAATATTATTTTGACATCCATAGCAGGCTTTCAAGTTGGGATTCCACTACAAAAATAGGAGTTCAATCCAATTTCTAGTTTGTTTCTATGTATAGAAGATTAAGTCATGTTACTAATGTAGGATAAAAAGTAAAATATAAGTAATAATAGCTAATATTTCCTAGACAAACACAACCAAATATTAGAATTCATAAATATCAAATTAGATCCATACAACAATCTCTTCATAGTATCACCATTTATTCCATAGACAAATTTCATAGAACCCTCAAAATCATACCAAAATACCTTTCTCCTAGACTCTTCACATCCTTAGCATCCACTACAAGCATAAAACCTTCTTGTGGAGGTTTTTATGGAACCTCCCTGAAAAATCTATCCCTTCTCTATTTATAGTGGAGGTTATTAGTGGAGGTGGGAAGCCAGAGGTTTTTGCGGAGGTTTTTTTATCGATGTGCCTTTAAGGTACATACACATCATTGTGTACAGAAAAAATAAATCATCGGTGCTTCAATGTTTAAAAGAACCATCATACATTATAACAAAAATAGCAAGCACTGAAAAACGTGCACCGGTGTCGTTGAACATTACGCATCGATGCACATCATTATTGTTAGGCACACCGCGGTAGGGTAAATAAAAAAAAATTACCAAACCAATTTTCATTGTTACACTTTATCCCATTTTTTTGAACTCTCAATGAAGCACCGATACTCACACTCCTTCCAAAGACACCCTAGTTATGGTGCTCTATAGAGACTTGGATAGCTCCATTGGTAGATTCCACATATTTCCAAATTTTGGAAATTACCACGAATTTTCATTTTCTCTCAATCGTGAAACCATGCCTCCTCGAGAAATTAGAGGCTAGGTAAATTGTTTATTACCTCCCTATTTTCATTTTCATCCAATTAAAATTTGAATTTAGCTTGAAATTTTGCATTTTTTTCATTTTTTTTCCAATTTCACACAATGTGCATGAATGCTTTAGCCCGCCCTGAAGCAGTGCATCCTATGTTAAATACACATTAAGCACCACCTCTAGTGTGTCTAATATAAATGTATGCATCGATGTCGTTCAAAGAATAACATTGCGATAAGTTTTAAAAACAAAGTGATGTGTCCTTTGGAATGCCCTATAATCAACACGTAATTGGTTTCTCCCTGCACCAGTACATTCCACTTAATTAAGTGAACCACTAAATTTATGATATATAAAATTTAATGTAGTGGTGCAACCATTTTAACCGAATGCATCGGTGTTGTTTACAAAACTGCACTAGGACAGATATTGACCGACTTGACATAGTGGGGCATCTCATTGTATGCTTCGTGCTCGGTGCTCTATGCTTTACAATGCACCGCTGAAAAAAGTGTCGGTGCTCCAATATCACGGCAGCATCAATGCCTTAATAGTAACACAACACACCATTTTAGTTTTGATAAAGTAATTTAACCTAGTAGTTCCCATAGGTCCAAGAAACGTACTGGTGCCATAAAGAGCATGACACTTGATCGAATTTTTCATAATCCACCAATGCAATGTGTCTTATTCGACACACCGCTAAAATACATGGTGATGTCACAATAAGCATGGATCCCCAGTGTGTAAATGCTAATAGTATGCAACACGATAGGTTTTGAAAAATAAGCATATAAGTGTGTCTTCTATAAGGCTATGTTTCCAGTGCATTAGTAATACAACACACTGCTAAACAGCATGTCGATGCTCTATTAAAACTACCACAATGGTGCTTTCAGTTTAACATAGTGCGCCAGTAATTTGTGAACCATGAATTTTAGTTTAGCAGTGCGTCTTTTTTAATGAAATGAACTGGAGCAGTTAAAAGAACTGCACCAAAAATATATTGTACAATTTTACGTTTCAATGTGTTTCATTGGATGCCCTATTACCATTTATCTATACAACCCAACGTGCCACAAAACATAATGTCGGTGATATAATAACATAGTAGCACCAGTGCGTTAATATTAACACATCACATCTCTTAAGTTGCAATGAAACAATTTAACCTAGTGGTGTTTGTAGGTACAACAAACACACCAATGTTGTAAAGAGCACGACATCAGGCCAATTATTTCACAATTTAATGGGCAATTCATCTTATGGGACACATTGCTAAGACATGTGATGGTGCAACAAGAAACTTGGTGCACATGTGTGTGTTAGTAACAACTCTGCATGGCAGTGATGTTTCTCTGATATAGAGTAGCATAGGTGGGGCGTAGGTTCTGTTTTAGGTGCACTGGTTTCTTTTTTAGATTTTTTTGCAAAAAAATTAATTTTAGATTTTTTTAAATACAAGTTATTTATATATGTGTGTGTTTTATAATTTCAAATTATTTTATCTATAAATATTTTCCTAACAATATTTTTATGTGAATCAAAGACGATGACAAGAGGAGTAGCAGCATCAAGTCGAGATGCGCACATTTGTACATGAGTGGGAGGCCATGGAGAGGGAGAGGAAGTTGTTCCCTCACCCTATTTCACAACCGAAACATGACCTTTTGATGGATGTTGGCCTCCTCAAGTTTTATCAGGAGAGTACATCCCTCATATTGGGAGACACATGTCATGGTTGGCTTATCCCTATATCTCAAACCATGTGCATGTGCTTCTCCAGTTAGACAACAATCGACAAAAAACAACTTAACCTTTCAAGTTGAACTCCATATGGTTGGGGGAAGGGGGGTTCAGTGCTATAGTGAAAGAGGTTTGGAGCTCCATGGAATTCATGGACGAATCATTAGCCCAACGAAGACTTGTCTAGAAATTGAAAAAACTAAAACACAGAGTGACAACTTGGGCGAAAGAACAAAGGAGACTGGAACTCATGAATATTGATAAAATTGAGGAGGACCTAGAGGTTTACTATCATGAAAAATCACAAAGGACTGACTCGGTCGATACAGATCTCCATATCAAAGAGTTAGCAGAAGAACATACCAAGCTCCTTCTGGCGGAAGAGGAAATGGGGAGATAGAAGAGCAGAGCTAATTGGTTACAGAAGGGAGACTAGAATACAAAATTCTTCCATCAATTCGCTAGCCAAGGGAGAAATCAAAAAACTATTTGGGATATCCAGGATGGTAACAAAAATTGTCACACAGGTCAGGAGGCCCTTGTATATGAAGCGGTGAGACACTTCAATTATTTCTATGCAAACACGAGTCATAACTCGATTGTCGAGAAAGTAAGCATAGTTCAACAATATCCTCACTTAGTAGATGATATTGACAATCAGTTGCTTGAAATACCTTGTACCAAAATTGAAATCCTAGTTGTCCTTAAGGGCTTTGCCAAGGACAAAAGTACTGGGTTGGACAGGTGGACGGTAGAATTATTTTTCTTTTTCTTGACCCGGTAGGGGACAACCTTCTTGAGGCAGTGGAGGAATCAAGGAGGGGTGGAACGATGAATAGGTCCTTAAACTCAACCTTTATAGTACTCATTCCAAAAATGAGCAAGCCCACTTCCTTTGGAAATTTCATACCTATAACACTTTGTAATTTGGTTTACAAAATCATTGAAAAACTCATTACAAACAAGATTAAACCGATACTTTCATGATCTCTTTCTGGGGAGAAACTGGGGTTCTTAAAGGGTAGAAATATATTGGAAGTAGTTGGTACAGCTCAGGAATGTCTCCATAGCATCAAAGTAAAGAAGTTGAATGAAATTATACTAAAGTTGGACCCACAGAAGGCTTACGACCGTGTAAACTGGGATTTTCTACGGATGATCCTTCTCCAATCGGGCTTTGGACTCATGCTTACTAATTGGATAATGAGTTGTGTTAGTTCAACAATCTTTGTAATATTGATCAATGGCGGGACTACTCCATTATTTCAGAGTGGGAGAGGAATAAGACAAGGTTTCCCCTTATCCCCACTACTCTTTATCTTAGTGATGGAAGGACTTAGCCTTCTACTCAAGAAGACATAGACTGAAGGGAAACTTTTGGGAGTAAAGGTTTCCAGGTTGATTAAGATTCTCAATTTGTTTTTTGTGGACGATGTCCTTATCATGAATAGTGCTTGTGTACAAGAATGGAAGGAAATCAACTCGATAATGGCTACTTTATACTGCGCTTCAGGCCTGATTATAAACCCCCACAAGACAACCTTACATTACTCAGGGGTTCAGGTGGAGGATTTAGTTCCTTTCAAGGTAATATTCCCTTACAAATTTGTGGATTTATCTGTAGGTTTTAGGTATCTGGGATTTTATCTCAAGCCTGCAAATTGAAGGGTTGAAGACTTGTTTTGGCTCATTGCTAAGTTTGAGAGAAGGATTGGTCTCTGGTGCCATCATTGACTCTCCTTAGAAGGGCGGTTTGTACTATTAAAATCGGTACTCGAGAGCTTGCCGGTTTATTGGTTGGCAGTAGCCATTATTCCTTCTTTTGTTCTTAATAGGATCAGACAACTGATGTTCAATTTCTTGTGGACGGGTAGTGGGTAAAGGGAGCGCATTCACCTATGCAAGTGGGAGATCATTGCAAAACCAAAATCCCACGGAGGTTGGGGAGTCAGGAACTTATTTATGCTCAGTAGAGCATTGACTACAAATACCTTAAGGCATTGTTTGATGAAGGATGACATTTGG
This sequence comes from Picea sitchensis, assembly GCA_010110895.2. Classification (NCBI taxonomy): domain Eukaryota; kingdom Viridiplantae; phylum Streptophyta; class Pinopsida; order Pinales; family Pinaceae; genus Picea; species Picea sitchensis. The sequence continues at coordinate 64,588 of SNQJ01S0046367.1, forward strand.
CATAAAGTTCTAAAGGAAAAATATCTTCCATATATCACGGTGGTGACTTGGCTGAGAAACGCCATGCCTAGGACTCATAACACCTCAAACACTTGGAGAAATTTGGTCAAATCTTTGGATTCAATTACACACTGGTTGAGATGGAGTCCAGGTTCAGGTCATTATATTCGTATTGGAGAGGATGAGATCTCAGGAATGGGATTAAATTCACTACACTCGACTGATCTTATCACTACACTAAAGAAACACAGTATCTACTTTCTATATCAGGCAAGAGGTGTAGGTAGATCAGGGGTGGTTTTGGCTCAGTGGAAATCTAGTGAAGAGTTGGGTTTCACTGGCATTGAGGCGTCTAAATGGAATTATTATTGCAGAGCTTTGTTTAACTCAGGAATTTAGTTGACTGACAGACATGATAAACTAAGTTGGACTGGGGGAGATGGATCAGGAAACTTCACAGCCAAAAATGTCTACAACGCTCTAACCTCAAAACTGTGGATTCCAAACAAAAGTGGGTGGCAACTTTCACTTTGGGACTGGGATCTTTCTCCAAAAATAAAATTTTTCACTTGGTTATTGTTGGATGACATAATCCTTACCTGGAAAAATTTGCAGAGAAAAGGTTGGTCTGAACCAAACATTTGTTGCCTATGCTTACAAGAGCCTAAGACAGTTTTACACCTTATGGTTCAGTGCAGTTTCAATCAGCAGGTATAGACTATGATTTATAAATTTTTAAATATAAATACTAGTTGGATAGGTTCCACCTTGATTTCATGCTTTAAATATTGGTTAAGACAGTGCCCAAATCGACCATCACTGCCTTCTATCATTTGTTGGAACTTATGGCTAGAACACAATAAAGTTATCTTTGAGAATGGTTGATCATCCATCGTCTCGATATTACATAGGACTCTCAGATGTTTAGGCAAATCCCAGGCAATACAACATCCATCCCTTACCTTGCGCACTCCCCCTATGCAAAAGGAAGGTATACCAGTAGGGTGGTTTTACAGAGAGACACAGAGTCATGGTGAGTTAAGTGGTGCATGAGGAGTCATTAGGATTGATGAGCATATTGTTTTTAGGTGGACTTTTAATTGTGGACTAGGTTCAAACACCAGAGCGGAGCTACTGGGAGTATGGGCATTACTAACATTAGCTTCCCATTTGCATATCCTAGATATACAAATATTTTGGGACTCCAGAATTATCATTGAGTGGATAAATCAAAAAGGTACTCTACATGTGCTTAAACTGGATTGTTGGAAAGACCAGATCAAATAACTTTGCAAATTTTTTAGGTCCTTAAGTTTCACACACATCTACAGAGTTTTCAACAAGCAGGCTGATGAGTTATCCAAAAGGGAATTGCAGAACCACAAAAGAAAAATCTTCTATAATCAGATGGAAGAGGGGCATGTCGGCCCCACAATGATCCTAAATCTCCTTTGATGTAACTTATTCCTTTGGAATAGTAGTATGTTAGTTTATTTTTTCTATATTTATCCACAGGGATGATGAAAGGCCATATATCTATATCTCAGTCTAATGTCTAGAAATTGCATGGCTATCTTGTGGGTTGTTAGTTTATAGACTCAGTTTAAGAATTAGTTTTTTCCTATTTGTTTGGAGTGATCCAGGTACAAAAGAAGTGAATTTTGGTATTACATTTTGTTATCTTGACTGAAAATATTATATCAATATATAAGAACAATTTTCTGTTGGAAAAAAAAAGCAAATAAAAAAGAGGCATTTAACATTATTAACATAACAAATAGAAAAGAGCATATTGATTTCAACCTCCATTACAAATGTTCTGAAACATCAGATAGAAGCCATTTAAAATTATGGCTCCACTAGAGTAACCATAAACATCAACACCAAGTCAAGTACAAAACCAGTTTTACACTCGTTGCAGACATGAAATCCACACCAGACTTTGAATTTAACTACATTAGAATACAAAACAAGAAAACCTTCCCTTGAATTTATGGATAGGTCACATGTTCAGGAGTTGGGATTTAATTGTACTTAAAAACCAACTGATTAGTTATAAGGCCCACAGATATTTTACTAGCTTGGTTGGAAGTAATTTTCTGTCAAACCTTGAAGATGTGATCAATCACAGAGAAAACCTAAAATCTAAGTCAACATTTTCCAAAGGCACTCTAGTAGCAATTTGGTTGTCCTGGAAAATGAATTATGCAATGCGTGTGTTGTTTAATTCATATAGAAACTTATAGAAGGGCATAGATCCCTCGTCTTGTAGCACAGTTTCTATGGAACTGATTGAGTTACGCTAAAGCAATCCCATAAACATAAAATTCGATTTGGTACTCAAGCCTCCAGTGATTCCCCGAATAAAGAGAAACACAATTAGTTCCCTTTTGATGGGAAAAAATAAGAAGAAAAGGCTTTGAACTACTTAGCCTATGGTGACAAGCATAATTTCCAATACCACAAAAATGTCATCATTTTCCTAGCAATGAAAAAAAAAAAAACAATAAATAATGCCTCTGGACTTGAATGAATTTCATAGGTTAAGCCCACCACTTGATGGGCTTGCGACAGCCTGCCATCCCCCTTACACCATGTAGTCTGACTTTAAACTATTACATCTCTCATTGTGGAATGGCCCTTTGTAACTTTCAGGTGTAGAATACATTAATCCAACAAGAGAATAGGTACGAAAGCTGGCATGGGAGGCAAAACAAAAATTCGACATGGATGTGAAATGGTTCATGTCTTAATAGTCCCTACCATAGGCATAGAGGGACTATAGCGATCGATAAAGCGTTGACTACATATTAGTTTGTCCTTTGACCGGAAATATTTTCACAATACCTATTGTTGGAGCTATGGAATTAAAATCATATATTTTTATATATTAAAAAGTAACATATATGTATTGATCTGATGGGCTAAGAGATTGGAGGTCTTATTGTCGGCTTTGTTATTCCCAATGCATTGTATGGAAACATATCCAAAAAAAATTCTAGTAGATAGTATGTTTTAATCATATATTTTTCTTGTATATTGCTTGAAGGTCGATTAATGCTACCATTAGTTCGAATGTTTGTATTAGCATTTTCTGCTACCCGAATATATCTGTCAATTTTGATATGTACTAAGCATATTGAAATGTTTTCATATCCAAGCTTTGTATATTTCTTGAAATTTATTGACACTTATTCCAAGATGCCTCAATAGGCCTGACAGCGTAAATGTTTACATGATGCGATGTTCTCCAACACCCCTGATAGCTTAAATGTTTGCATATCGCGAGGTCCTTAGACAACCTGAGAGTCTTAAATGTTTATGTAAATACAGTTCTCAGAGTACATGACAGTTCAATAGCCATTGTATGTTTCATCCTTGTTCTGCCATTGAAGCTACATACATTGTTTACTGGTTCAGTCACTGCTTCTTCTTTATTGGTTTATCGGGTGCTGCCATTGTATGTTTCATCCTCGTAATTGTTGAAGCTAGATACATTGTTTACTGGTTCGGTGAGTGGTTCTTCTTCGGTGGTTTCTCTGTTGTTGTTTTTTGTTGTTTCACTCCTGATTCGACCTGTGCTTCTGCATTTCATCGTTTCGGAGTAAGTTTCGATGCCATAGTTTCATTTTGTATTCCTTGTTTGTTGTTAAGTGTTTGCAGTTTGCAAGTAAGAATGTTTGCTTATTTGTAGTCGCATGTTCCTTGTATGTTTCCAGTTCCTTTTCTGCTTCGACTGCAGTTTGGTAATTGTTGGAGATACATATGTTGTTCACTGGGTCAGTGGCTTTTGTTGGTTCATTGGTTCCTGGGTTGTTGGTTCTGTTTGTTTTCCTGGGGTTTGCACTTTGGGGCCCTGGGGGTGTAGGTCAGCCTCTTCATGCTTTCTCGCTAGTTTGTTCCTTGCTGGTTTCTTTTCTTTGATTCGTCCTTCCAGGGTTGGGGTGCAGCGACGGTGGTTGGAGATTTTCTTTTTTCTTTTTTTTTTGGATTGTTATTGTTTTTTGGGGGCTCTTTAAGGTGTTCAACCCCTGCACCCACTAGTCAATCTGTAGTTGTGTTATTTTCCATTTTTGCAGAGGCCACTATCTGTATTTGTGTGAGATTTTCCTGGTGCTCGAGTCCTGCCATGAAAGAAAATAGTTGCATACAAAATTGTTGGAGGATTACATATGAAGTTACAATATCCACTGTTTTTTTGTTGGGATAAAGCATATGTATGTAGCCTACATTTATAGAGCATGTATGGTCAGATGTGTGGATATGACATGACATGTTCTTTCTCCTTTACATAGACTGGTGTGCGTACAATACAATTTGTGTTGTGCTTGAGATATAATATGTGCAACAAAGATTCTTCAAGATTATATTTTCATGTCTGGAAGCATGTCTGGGTAGTTTTCCACAGAAAACTGAGAACTTGTAATGTGGGCACAGCAGTCTATGTAGAGGATAAAGAGAATGGTTAAAGGGAAAATCTGGATGAATTGTCAGGGAAAACCAGAAATCGTTTAGCTACGGCCGTGCAATTGTAATATATTTTGGCCAAGGAAAAAAAAGCTAGATGTTTACACCCATGGATATAGAAGAGAAAAGGTTTATGTTTCTGAATTTTTAAATTGTTCGTTGAGTCAGTTTTGTTGTATCTACATATTGCTTGTTCTCCAGTGAATACCAGGGTCCATTGATGTACATTGAATTTTGTGGTTTCCCACATTGAAACATGTTGGCAAATGCTTAACAGATAGCGTATGCTTGTCATTGATGGAAAGTGCAACAGTGAAGATGGCAGGATCAGAGTGTGCTTCGATGGACAAACAGGAACAACGAAGGCTAAGAAGGAATAAGCGCAGATTCGAATGCAATGTTTCGTAGATCGGGACTTGAAGGTGTCAAGAATGAGTCGAATGCAATGTTTCGCAAAGTCGAATGCAATGTTTCAGGGTTTCGTAGATCGGGACTTGAAGGTGTCGAGAATTCACACGGCGAAGTGACGAAATCGCGAGAAAATCTGGGCTGTAGGATCTAGGGGAAGCACGAAGGACCAATAGTCGTTGATCCGACTCCCTCTCGGGGTCTCGGCTATCGTGACTTGGAGTGATGAGACCCTTCATCACAAGAACTATGAGTTGCGAACTCACGAAGAGAACTGAACCGTCGGATCAAGGTGTGATCTAGACCGTCGACCCAACTCACGACAGCAGACCACGTTAGTGAGGGACACGTGGCACAATCAGGTAATGACAAGTGTCAGACTGATTCAAATTTTCGGGCATATGAAAGTCATGAATCAGAGTGACATGTGGCAGTATTCAACACGTGTCAATTCACGTGTGACGTCAGCAAATCCATGCCATATCGGGGACTCGGACATCAGGAGTCATAGAGGGAAGCCTTTCGACGTTGCGAGCGGCAAAGTGGCGAAGTCACAAAGTCGCCAAGTGCCAAGAGAAACCACGAGGGACATGTGGCAGAATCGTAAGGTGGGCCCGTGAATAGACAGGCGAACACGCGTCGCCTGAGAAACGGGAGTCAACACCCCGCTGACCTCTCGCGTCTCAGGGATTCACGAGATAAGAGCATGAGAGTTCAACCCTGGAACTCATGAGGTCACGAGTAGCGAGAGCGCGAGAATGGATTGTTAATCAAACTCCATCTCAGAGTCTCGGTGATCGTGACTTGGAGCAAAGAGACCCTTAATCATAGAACTTGCGAGGTGCGAGATCGCTCTGGACTGTTAGATCATTGGAGATATTGACCGTTGATCAGGCTCGATGAAGTTGACACGCTCGTGGAATACGAAGCACCTTTTGGCACAACCTGCGGTCACCGATGGTGGTCATGTGAGGGGAAGAAGCTAGTGGTGCAAAGCTCCATCTCGAAGTTTCGACGTTCGTGAGTTGGAGTGTCGAGATCCTGTATTACAGGAATGCCGAGAGGCGAGATCGCGAAATTCAAATTCTGTTTAGTGCTTGGTCACAACCAGTGGACATATGATTTAAACGCAAGACCATACGAACACCATCCAACGGTGCAGGTGAATTCGAATTTGATCGGAGGGCACCTGTAGCACGATACAGTCTAACTGCTAGAAAGGCTAAGAAATCTCAGCATAACACCCAGTGAAGTTGAACGCGTGGTTGAACTACCAGAGAAGCTGAAGAGTCGCGATGATGATCACGCAGAGCACTNNCACCGTACAAAGAAGAGATGGGGGCTGTTGCTGTTGGAGGTTGTTGTGATTGTTGTTGGTAAAGGTAATTCAGGTGTGAAGAAGGAAGAGAGTGCAGTAGCTGAATAGCACAGAAGAGGAACTGTGTAGAGAATGGAGATGGTGCACAGAGCATAAAAAGCAGAAGACCAGACAACGCAAGTGATGTGAGCAGAAAGGAAATGAGGCAGGCAGGGCAACGAAATGCAGCAGAACAGTGATAAGACTGGTAAGCCATCGTTGAACACCATATCACTGTAATAAATTTCTGTAGCAAAGTTTTATATTTCAGGGTGGTTCGGAGGTGCTAGGG
>SNQJ01S0046367.1:90718-110206 GCA_010110895.2 Picea sitchensis
TTATAAAAACTATATAAAATCCTTAGAAATTTGAATATTTTTACAAAAATATCGCCAAACATTTATAGTTGGCATATGAAGGATTAGTAAGATTCGCCAAGGTTTCTACATTTTAAAATAAATTTCGATCCTTAAAATCATCCATGGTGAAGATGTTTATGCCAATGGTGGACACTTTTTCCTGAGTGGGGAGTTTAAAAGCAACAATGTTGATGATGATGATTTTCCTCCAAGTGAGGATTTTCAAGGTATTGATGAGGTTGATGTATATTTTCCTCCAAGTGAGGATTTTCAAGGAACTAATGAGGATGGCGAAGAATTTCCATCAAGTGGGGATTTCAAAATTAGTGAAGATGATTATGTTGATGGTAGAAACTCTTTTCCAAGTGGGGAATTTAAAGGCACCAATGGTAATGATGATGATTTTTTTCCAAGTGAGGATTTTCAAGGTTCTAATAAGGATAATGAATATTTTCCTCCAAGTGAGTATTTTCAAGGCACTAAGGAGGATGATGAATAATTTCCCTCAAGTGCAGATTTTAAGAGTAGTGAAGATGATTATGTTGATGGTGGACAATTTAAATGCCCCAATGATGATGATGAAGATTTTCCTCCAAGTGAGGATTTTCAAGGTATTGATGATGATGATGAAAATTTTCCTTTAAGTGAGTATTTTCAAGGCACTAATGAGGATGATGAATAATTTCCCTCAAGTGGGGATTTTAAAAGTAGTGAAGATGGTTATGTCGATGGTGGACAATTTTTCCCAGGTGGGTAATTTAAAGGCACCAATAGTGATGACGATGATTTTCCTCTAAGTGAATATTTTAGAGGCACTAATGATGGTGTTGTTGATGATGAAGACATTCTTGTTAGAGAAGAATGTAATGGCATTGATAGTCTTAAGGGTGGTGATGATTTTCCTTCAAGTGAATATTTTCATGGAAGATCCAATGACATTGGTGAGTATGGTAATCATTTTTCTAGTGAGTTTGATATTTCTCTTATCAATGAGATTATCAATGAATATGATGATGGACCTAGGAATGAAGATCATGTTCTCAATCATTCAGGTGAAACAAATCAAGGTGATCGACATTCTCTTGTTTGGTCTCCTCATAGTGTTTTGTATGATATTCTTCCTAGTGAAGAGGAAATTCCTTCTAGTGAGGATAATGAAATAGTGGAGACATTGCAAAAAAACAGTGTATCTAGGACTAGGAGTAGACCTTTTTATATCAATCAAAATCATTCTAGTTATACAAGGTATAGGAAAGAATTTCTCACTAAATCAATTTCCATAAGTGATTTGATTTCAAGTGAATGTTGTCAAAAAAATTGTTTGAAAAGTGTGGACTACATGTATGCCTTGAATAAAAGGAAGACATATTTGTCAATGAATAAGAGCATGCAAAATTCATATTTAGTGGGGTGCATGATATCCACCAAGACAGGATATGATTATCACATTGGGAATATTTTACTTTGCATCAAGGCTTTCAAAAAAATTCACTCAATTGGTAATCTTCGTCTATCAAGAATCCAAACAAGATTAGAAAAAGATCCTTCATTTTATTCAAAGGTACATCATGGATGAGAGAGTGGGTCATTAACAAACACTCCATTGTCATGGATGCATGACTTCTTTTCCAAACATGGAGACTGTATGCAAGATAAAGACACAATACACATTCTAGGTAATTTCTCAAGGAGAGAAAACTACAACTTATACAAAGAATGTGTTAAAGGCATTGAAGGAAATGGTAATTTAATTACATATGCATATTTTACTAGATTATGGAAGAAACAATTCAACAATGTTTGTATTCCTAAGAAGTCAAGGATGGGGATTTGCAGTATATGTGCTACTCTTAAATCAAGAAGAGATCAATCTGAAGGGGTAGAAATATGTATATATTTACAATTTTTTTTTTTAAATTGGACAGATATCAACTATGAAAACATATTATCAATATTTTCATTTTATGTGATGTGCAGATTCCATAGTCAAAGAACTTCAAGAACATCGAAATCAACAATCAAGTGAAAGGAAAAAGTTGTAAAAAAATCGAAAGAAGTGTTAGACACTCCAAACAAATATATAGGTATGATAATTGATGGAATGGACCAGAAAAAAACACTTCTACCATATTTTTTTCCGTACACCAAAAAATTTACAAGAAGAGAATTTCATTCAATTTCACTTGGTTGGTTGTATGGGTTTTTTTGGTTGGTTGGTTGTATGATTTAAGGCTTTACTTCACAAGTCCAAATATTCATAATGATGCAAATCTGACCATCAACATAATTCATCATGTGCTCACTCATTGGTTTGACAATCTTCCTCAGGTTCTATATCTATAGTTAGACAATAGTAGTTATGAAAACAAAAATCAAACTGTGTTTGGATATCTAAGCATGCTTGTTGAACTGGGAATATTTCAAAAGGTAAAAATCGGTTTCCTTCCTATTGGACACACTCATGATCATATTGATCAAATGTTCAGTCATTTTTCAGTAACATTAAAGAGGAAAAATGTTGGAAGCCTACCATCATTATTTGGATGTATTAAGAAATCATACATTCCAGAGTTTGTTTTTCACATATTAGAAGAAATTGTTGACATGCAAAGATTTATTCAGGGATCACATGGTGAAGAAAAATATATTGAGAAACTTAATGACATTATCTTCCAACATCAATTTTGTTTCAAAAAAGTTGATGGGAAAACATTTTTATGGGTAAAGAAGTATTCAACTATTGCAGAATGGGGGCCTTTATCAGGTTTAACATTTTTTAAGTTCATTCTAGATCATCCAATATTTGCATAAAATTTATTGTTATTACAATAAGTTACTGAAATCCATAATGCATGGAGGCGTAATAGAGATGTAGATTATTCTGAATGCTTGGAAGAAATAAAAAAGTCCATTAAAGATACATATGAGTACTTGATGTTGTTGATTCTGTTTGGTGGGAGGCTTTTTTCAATGGTCAAAGTGACATAATTTCAAGCTCAACAAATGAAGATACATTTTTGAAGACTCCATTTCATTGGTCACAGAATATGCCAAATGAATCCGAAGAAAGAAACATTATTGAACAACAAGAATCTCAAGGTGTTATTGAGTTTTCACAAGTAGAGGAAAGAGAAATGTATATTGGTTCTAAAATATCGCATGCACAACATGAAGCCATGGAAGACCTTTACAAGGGTTTGGTACATGATATTAAGGAGGGTGGCATGATTGTAGTCTTAGCGACTGAAGATCCACATGGTTATCCATTATGGATTGCAAAGATTATAAATATTGATAAAGAAAATGGAGATGTTGTAGCAATTGAAGTGCATTGGTATGCAACAGGTACACACCCATTTAATGGTGTGTACAAGCTAGAGAAGGTGGTTGAGAAAAATGTCAGTAGAAGGAGAAAAACAAAGGGTCAAAATACAACTTGTTGTCGCACTGACTTCTTAAAATTAGAGGATGTTGACATACATGTTTATGAATTCAATTTGAAAAAGAGAGGAACTCTTCGCTCCATAACCACAGAGATTATCAAGGTGTTGTTTCCACAAGAAATAACTGCAAGATGAGATTCCATTGAACTTAGTCGTATATCTAAAAGGATTTTGACATCTAAAATGTTGTGCATGCATGTAGACTCAGATGGTGTTGACATATTGTGTAACTGCAAAGAATATTCTTATCCCCTTTTGTGGATAAAGTAAAAGATAAAATATGTTTATTATTCATTAGATCAATCACCTTTTGTGGATTGATCATGTCGGGCATTATAATTGACCAAATCCCCTTTTGCGGATTGGTCAAACCCTAATTGTAATAGGAAAATTAAGAAGTCAGCCTCTAGGAAAATTAAAGTGGTTCTAACCACCCAGAAAGACAAGTTGGCCCTGTCATTAAAGAGACACCTCCTTTCAACACTTGTCAGTTTGTATAAATAAAGGATGTCAACCACTCGTTTGTTCACTCACTTATCTCACTCATCTAGTGCGCAAGTATTGAAGGAAGTTGCAGTTACCAGTTTTCGGAAGAAGGAAGAGAGAGAGGCGCATTGCTTGGGAGAGGATATTCTCTAGTGTTTGGTTTATTGTCTTGGCATTGTATTGACTATCTATATTAAGGGAATTTTGCTGGGTTTTCTTCCCCATGAGGGTTTCCCAAGATAAATGTTTTGTATCTTGTGATTGTGTTTATCTCAGTGATCCTATCTATGCTATGGTTATCTAGTAAATTGAAAAGTAACCTAATAGTAGCTTAAAATTTCACATGGTATCAGAGCTAAGTTGCAGAGAGCATCTTTCACAGGAAAAAGAAAAACGTCACTGTTGTCGTACAAGAAAATTAGGGCTTTTTATTAAAGAGGAATTTCAGCCCAAAGATCATCTAGAAAAGTGTGCCCTAGCCTAAGGAACTCATTGGCACCTTCAACGCACCTTTTCAGTGGATAGAACTCCCGGAAAGTGAAACCCTAGTTTTCACTGGTACCAGAAAACCAGAAGTACTAGAAGAACTAGAAAACCAGGAAACCAGAACCAGTACCAGAAGTACAAGTCCAGATTTATGCAAGCTCAGTTTCAAGGGGTAAAATTTGGAATTTTCAGAAAATGACTATACCAGCATACTCACCTCAGTCTAGCGCATCTTTTGGTGAGTTCAGTTTTCAGATCTAAGAAATTTGATTTTTCTATTATTTCTATAGCCCAAAGGGCTAAGGTTTCTATTGCAAGAAAGAATGGCTACCGGTATGAGGGCAGAAGACAGGATGGAAGGATCTGGAAACTTCAGATCTTGGAAGCATAGGTTGCAGATGATTCTATATGAGAATGATCTCCTAGAACATGTAACAGTGGGTGTACCAGAACCAGAGAAAGAAGAGCAAAAGACCAAGCATAAGAAGAATGAAAAGAAATCAAAGAGAATCATGTTGGATTGAGTAAAGGATCACTTGATCCCTCATATATCCGAACTACATACATCAAGGAAAATGTATGAAGCACTCAACAGGTTATATGAAAGCAAAGACATTAGCCGAAATCTTGCCTTAAGAAATCATCTTCGTAATATGAAAATGAAAAAATCAGAATCTGTCTCATCCTATCTTATGAGAGTTTCTCATATTAGAGATCATCTTGCAGCTATTGGAGATGTCATTAGTGACAAAGATCTTGTAACCACAACCCTAAATGGGTTTCCAACATTTTGGATTCCTTTTGTACAAGGAGTGTGTGAAAGAAGCAAGTTACCCAAGTTTGATAAGTTATGGGTAGATTGCACACACAAAGAATCTAGACTTGCAGACCAACAAAAGAGATTGATTGTTGACGAAGAGAAAGCTCTTATAATTCAAAAGAATAGAAGAAGTTCCTTCAGGAAGAACAATAAACAAGATAACTCCGTAAGAGTTCGAGATAAGAAGAAAGATGTTTCAAAGATCAGATTCTACAACTATCAAAAGTTGGGACACTATTTCTATGACTATCCTCAAGGAAAAGGGAAAAGAAAGCATCAAGCACATGGCAGAGGAAGAGGAATCTCCTCCCTCAAAGAAATCTTTAGTAGAAATTGAGGGTTATGTACTTTAAGTTGAAGATAGTTGATCTGAAGAAAGATGGAAAATGGTGGAGTCCGTGGAGCCTCCCCACACAAAAACAAAAGATAATTATTCATGTTTATTCTTAGTATCTTGTTTACTTTAATACTTTATCATTACAAGTTATATTTTTGTGAGAATGTTAATTAACCTCATTTTATTTCAGTGTCTATGCAGACTTATCAAAGAAGAGGATAAAGAAAGAGATAAAATATTTATTTCAAGTATGATCACTCACGAGAGTGACAAAGGTATGTGTTTAGCTATGATAGTAAGGGAAAATTTGGTAATTTCATAGCTAGAGTGAAAAAGAGTTCAAAAGTCTTATTCATGATTAGGGTTTCAAATGTGTACATGGTTGAACAAGTTTTTCTTAAGAAAATATGTGTACTACTCTGATAGAAATCATGATATAGTTTTATTTGATTACTGCTTATTGTTACTGACTGATTGGCTAAGTGACATATCTCAGAAATCATATTGTAAGTAAGTTTACAGGTCTTGGAAGAAAGAACTTATGCCTTGACTTGTAGAAGTTAGATAGCATGAGAAGGACTTATTATATGGTGACAGTCAGTAAAGACCAGACAATATCCAGTATCTATATAGGAGCAAGAGGCTCCTAAATATGCAGAACAAAAATGTTCAAGATGAAGAGAAATATGGATACTCAGATATAGTTGATGAGATGCAGGTAACTGCAAGTTGTTCTAGTACCGTTCTTATAGATGCAAAGGGAGCAGGTTGATCCAGTATGATGTCAAAAAGAAATAAATGTTTGAACTCAAGAAGGCACCCAGGATATTACAGAAGAAAACTTCAAGGATGATGATTAGAAGCTCCTAGTTTGGTGCAAGAGGGGGCTATGTCTCTGAGTTCGAAATGGAGGATCGTGATTTGGTGCAGTTAGGAAAATAGATGGACAGTGACCAGATATTTTGATCAAGATGACAGTTATCCAGTAGATGGATGGTGCCCAACAGATGGGTAGCATGGTATTATACCATGGAAAGATCTTGGACCACAAGAGATATTTTCAAATCCCACGAGTAGACCTTCATAAAGAAGGAAAAGAGAAGAGACCTTCGTAGAGAAGGAATGAGCAATCCCACAGGTAGACCTTCATAAAGAAGGAAAAGAGAAGAGACCTTTGTATAGAAGGGGAATGAGAAATTTTCCAAGTTTGGCCTCTGTCCAAGTATTGAGTTTTGGATACTCTAGGGACATGCTAGAATACCCTCGTAGAGAGAGGTGTGACCACCCTCGTAGAGAGGAATGTGGATGTTTCTCCAAGGGATGGATACTCTCCTTTGGCCAAGGACTGAATAGCCTGGAACACAAACCTTGACCATGTGGAATGGTTAGTTGGCTCTTGAGGTTTGTGTCATGATCCTGCGTGGATCATGGAAAGGGAGTCTAGTATTTCCCAAGCTAGCATCTTAGCTTCTCTAGTTCATGTGGGATGACTAGGAGTGAAGCTATGGTATTACTCCTCCCCAGTGGATGGGTGAGATAGATGACTACAAGAGAAGGGAGAACATAAAAGGAATGGAAAAACTCATAGAATATATTTTGTGTGAAGATAAGACATCTTTTGTGTGAAGATAAGATATCTTATATGTGAAGATAAGAAAGTGTATCTTTTGCGTGAAGATGAAAGAAATAAAGAGTATCTTTTGTGTGAAGATAAAGAGAACAAAACTTTCGATGATTTATAGATATGCCAGTTAGTGATCATGATGCCATATGACCAAGTGGATTATATTGATGCCTCATGTTATCCAGTTGATGATGTTACCCAATTGATGATGTTGCCCAATTGATGATGACATCCAGAGACTTGTCAAAATATAAAGAATATCCTTCTTGTTAAGAGGGAGTGTTGAAATATTGTGTAACTGCAAATAATATTCTTATCCCCTTTTGTGGATAAAGTAAAAGATAAAATATATTTATATTCATTAAATCAATCCCCTTTTGTGGATTGATCATGCCGTGCATTGTAATTGACCAAATCCCCTTTTGTGGATTAGTCAAACCCTAATTGTTATAGGCAAATTAAGAAGCCGGCCTCCATGCAAATTAAAGTGGTTCTAACCACCCAGAAACACAAGTCGGCCCTGCCAGTGAAGAGACACCTCCTTTCAGAACTTGCCAGTTTGTATAAATAAAGGAAGCCAACCACTCATTTGTTCACTCACTTAGCTCACTCATATAGTGTGCAAGTATTGAAGGAAGCTACAGTTACTAGTTGTCGGAAGAAGGAAGAGAGAGAGGCACATTTCTTGGGAGAGGATATTCTCTAGTGTTTGGTTTATTGTCTTGGCATTGTATTGGCTATCTATATTAAGGAAGTTTTGTTGGGTTTTCTTCCCCATGAGGGTTTCCCAGGATAAATGGTGTGTATCTTGTGATTGTGTTTCTCTCAGTGATCCTATCTATGCTATGGGTATCTAGTAAATTGAAAAGTAACCTAATAATAGCTTAAACTTTAACAAATGGTGCATTCCTCGATAATAGAGAAGAGCATGGATCATATACATATTCATCCAATCATTTGTCTGAAGACAATGTAGACTTTGATGGTATTTCAGAATCCATGAGTCAATTTGAACAAGTGTATGAAACATTTTATGTATTTTTGATCCATATGATGTTTGTATGTTAACTAGAAATGAGCATTATAACTTACATATGATCTCACATGAAGTTATAAATCATTTCTATGTTTTATGAATTATATGTTTTGATTATGGAGAATATAATAAAATGTCTTTGCTCATATGTTTTGAATATGGACAATGTAACAATACTTTTAATAAATAATTTATGTTTCATTCAATGTAATTTGTATCGACTTTTTTAATTAAAAGTAAAAAAATATTTGGAAGTGATGTTGAAATTTTAAAGTATAGGATGATATTTTCATGGCATTATGTATTATCTTGTGCTTGGAGTGATAAACTAAGATTTACAAAGTAAACATTTAAGGGTTGATTTTAGGATTTTGTTTACAACAATGATGATTTCTTATACCACTTTAAATTTTTTTTATCATTTTAATACCCCAATTTTAGCATGGGTGCTACTAGTAGAAGTACTTTTCAATTTGATGGTTGATTTTGAGGTTTTAGTTTTAATGGTACCAATTGTTAACAATAAGATTTCAAATGAGCCTTAATTTTAACATTTAGAAAAAAAAAAAAAAACATTTTTCTTTAGGTAACATCACTTTTTGATTTAGGTGTTGATTTTAAGGTTTTTCTAAGAAACTATATGAGTTTTGAGGGCCATGCTTGAAAAATTTTGCAATTTTAACCCGGTTAGAAAAAATGGTGCTACCAGTAGCACCACTTTTTTATTTGGGGATTGATTTTCATGTTTTTTATGCAAAAATATGGGTTTTAAGGAATAGAGTTCTTGTTTTGAGGTCGAAGTTCTCATTAAGTCAGTAACTTTGTTAACTTTACCTCAGTTCGTTGCCTTGGATTTGCATGAGAATTGTTTTCCAAATCTCTTGTTCAAATGCTCTATGCCTTCCTTTATTTTTGTGTGCTTGATCTTATATGGACTCTAAGAGTCACTTGTGTGAAACGTCGTCTCTCTTGGGTGTGTCATGCCCCTTCGTGAACCCACACTCAACTGACTCATCACGCCCCTCCGTGGACCCAATGTGCCCATCCAAGCCTGTGTTCCCATCAACTATTTGTCTCTTGGAACAACATTCCCCATCCTTGGGTGTGCGCCCCTTACCTTTTGCGTTCTCTCATGTGAATCATTGTGAATCCTCGTGGGTGTGTCGATCGGGTCATCCAAACTCTCTAGTGCACTCATGTTGTCGAGGGTAGATGGATCCACTTCTTGGGAATGCTCCCAAGTTGCCCCGCCTTTTCCCAAATGCAACCCAAGCCTTTGTCAATCGTTCTAAGGAAAGTAAGGTGTATCCCACTTGGTGCCACACGCCACCATCATGCGCCTAAGGTGCTCCTTCTCACACCCAAATTTATTTTTTCTACTAACTGGTCGCTTATTCCTTGTGCTCTTCATCTATTATGTTGTCAAATCTTCCTAAGGAGAGTGCACGCTCGATAGGTGTCATGGGAGAACTTACATCCTACCCCACTCCAAGTTGTTGTTGTCCCTAAAAACATATGTTGATTTCCATGGCTTCTCTTCCCCATCTCTAAATCTCATCACCACTCAACGAATGTTTTTTCCTCAACTGTTGTTGTCAAGAAAAACTCTCCTCGAGGATTTCTGCAAAGTGTGCCCAAGTGTTGGATGCTCTTTACCCGTGATGGCTTCGATACTTTGACTCTGGCATTTATATTTCATGTACATTGGATCCTCTCAAGTTTTGAACTGGGTGGGTGATCAATCAAGTTGTTGCATTCATCGCTAGAGAATGCACGTCTCCACATCCAATAAAATATTTTCTATCTGCCTCATTGTCATCTTGTCCAACTTTTCTTGGTCTTGTTGAGTCTTCCATTTCAATCTCAATCTATTCATTTCAATTAGTTGAACCCCTTCGGTTTTGGATAAGGTCCTACCCTTGCCTCAATTTGGCAAGTTGCCTCCACAACCCATCTGTTGTTTCACAACTTCCATGCTTGATTCTTTCAGTGACACCTCCATAGGGCATCACCATTCATGTTGCTTGCTCCCAACAACATGTCTATGTATTTTTGTTTAGAAGGAAGAGTTTACCCAATATCCACCACCAAGGCTATTGGCATACGTCGTGTCTGATTTGTTCTTTGTGCACACGTATTGCATGACCAAACGAACTTCCTTCGGTGTGCATCCCAAATCCTCAAATCATTCTGTCGTAAGTTGGAAGTCATATATCCCCATGGATTTCCTACCAAAGTTCATGATCGTTGTTGGGTGTCAGTCTTCAACTCCCGCCTCTTATGCGCCCATCTCAAAATCTGGTTGAGTAAGTGCCTCCACGCATTGTTCTAACTAAACTCTTGGAGTCTCTATGGTGGGTAAGTCTAATACCAAATCCTACACAACATTCACAACCTGTTTTTGATAACTATACACTCAATGATGTCCCCCCTGCTCCTCCATAGCAAGTGAAGAGTCCAATTGTCTCTTACACTCACGTTCATGGTTCTGCGAGTCCCTCAACTGACCAACCTTCCCCAGGGTTGTCTTCACCGAAGTCTTTGTCGCCGTTAATTGTTGTTCTTCTTGCCCCGAACTACTCAAAGATGTTGGAGTGTGGATGACTTATTATTGTTGTGTCACATTGCAAGTATTGTCTATGATTGCACTGACTCCTTCTTCCAACCTAATCACAAAAATCCTAGGCATCCTCCTGATATTCCTCTTCATCATTAAGGGTGCGCTTGGTGTTCTGGCCTTGTCCCAGAATACTAAGAAACGTTCGTGAATGAGTAGAGTTTCTTTGGAAAGTATAATAAAGTCCAAGCCTAATATCATTGCATGATCTTCCAATGGAACTACCAAAAAATCCATTTTTCCAAACCACTCACCCACTCTCAATGGCATTGAATGAACAATCCCTGTCATCGAAATTGTTGTTGACTTCAACACTTTACACGTTCTAGTGCAACTCTTAGGTTTGTGATGAAGATACTTTTCGTCTTTTTCACTCACAAAACTGTGAGTTTCCCTAGTTTCAACCAAAGTTTCCATCTTCAGCCCACTTATTGTTGTGTCCACAAAGAAAATCCCTTCAATTTCTTCACTATGTGAAAATTGTACTTGACCTCTTGTATTGAACTCTTGCATGTTTTCCACCAATGTTTCCATGATTTCACTCATCTCTTCCATCGATTTTTGTATTTGAACCATCTTTTCCAAGGGTTCTGAATCCTCCACTATTGGTGTGTGTTGAGCCTCCTCTTCAACCAATAGAGCCAACTTCCCTTGCATTGGACACTTCCTCATAAAATGATTTTGTGAACAAAGGTAGAATTAAATCAGCCTACCTTTCCTCATGAGTGGTCTGGGATGATCCTTTGTTGTTGTGCTACCTTCATGTTGGATTCTCTCCTCCTCGAGTGTTCCCAATGCAGTCGGTGTCAAAATCTCGTTCTCAGACTTTATTTGTGCATCATATTCATCCATCCTCTCCAAAACCTCTTTTAGTTTCTCGAATCGTTGAGTTACATTATATCTCTTGATCTTCCAAGATTCGTCATCTGCACCATCCATTTCGCTACTTGACCCTCATCACTTGGTCTGCTCAAGAGATTTTTTCAACTCCTACGCATTGTCCCAAGTCTACATTGATCCCTATGATAATCTACACATCCAAGTGATCAGTTCACCCTCACGAACTTAACCCCTGGTCTACGCATACACATAAGACTGGGCTCAAATTACATGTGATAGAACAACCCACTTTTATGAACCATTCATCAAGGTCTTCACCCAACTTCCTCTATATTTGGGTCTGCGACAAGTTCTATGGCGGTCCTGCGTTCATTCACCTTGCCCAAGTGCTTGGTTCACCCTTAGAACTCTACACTTGGATTTCTTAAGGGGTTCACCCAAGTCTGCTCACAAATCATGGATTCATATGCAACTCGGTCTTGTCACACCAATTATGTGCTCAGGTTGCTTCTATGATGGGTCAGTCTGTTGAACCCTCACCAAGCTTGTGCCTATACTACTTCACCAATAAGTGCACCCCTCCACAACTTTTATTGCTAAATTAGTGGAGAAGAGATAAATTTGCTCTGATACCACATGTCACGAAGGTGACAACGTGGTAAATAGTTCACCAAACTATATTTCAAGTTTTCTATGATACCACCTATCATGAATATGACAATGTGGTGAAGAGATCACCAAACTATCTTTCAAGTCTACTATGATACCACCTGTCACGATCCCACAACACGCCTAATTAGATCTTGCAATCGTTCACCTAAAGAGGGCATGCGACACCGTGACAGTTCTTACTTGGTTTCTTGGCACACTAACAATACTTCATACGAACTACGCCTCTTCACCTAGAGCATAACCATACTTCGTTCTAGGCTATCGACGATTCACACTCCTATTCTAGTGCAACTCTTGCTTACTTAAACAATTTTTAACATAGTTTAACACTTGGTATTATTTAAGCGTACATTCCATGAACATGAGAATCCAAGAGAACAACTGTGGAGCATATGAAGACAAACACAAATATAGTGTGGGCGTTGGTCTTATTTAAGCATATATTCCATGAACATGAGAATCCAAGAGAACAATTGTGGAACAAATGAAGAGAAACAAAAATATAGTGTGGGCACCACAAATTGTGCCCACCACCCGACCAAATCTTTGTTTTTGCAAAATAGTTACAATATGAGCACTACCAGATCAATTTACAAATTTGGCAAAGTCACCTGACTTGTCTCACCTCACAAATACACTCAAGAGAATATTCATCACACCAAGACTCTTCATTTCAACTGTCTCTGCAACCACTTGCGATGCACCTCAGACATGCCCACAACTGTAGACTTGTTTCCCCTTCATTTTTGTAGGCTTTCACCAAGATAATATAGAATTCAGTTTTTCCTCACACATTCCTCCATAGACCTGTGTTTCCAGACTTCCCCAAAACCTCCCAAAGTGTCCAACTCTTGGCTACTTGTCTTCCATCTTGGAAACTTTGCCTCATTTCGTTGCATCAGACTTTCCTCAGACTTGTTCTCTAAATCTCTTGTCCAAATTCTCTACGCCTTCCTTTGGTTATGTGTCCTTGCTCTTGTATGGCATCTAAGAGTCACTTGTGCGAAACATCATGTTTGTTGGGTGTGTTTCCCCTCTTCACGAATCCAAACTCAACAGACTCGTTGTGCCTCTATGTGGACCTGATGCACCCATCCAAGCCCAGACACCGATCAACATGTTTTCTCTTGGACCAACACACCCCATCCTTGGGTGTGCATCCCTTTCCTTTTGTGCTCTCTCATGTTGATCGTTGTGACTCCTCATGGATGTGATGATGGGGTCATTCAACCTCTTCGAATGAGAATGGGTCCACACCTTTGGTATGCTCCCAAGTTTCCCCACCCTTGCCCAAATACAACCCAAGTCTCCATCAATCGTTTTAAGGAAAGTAAGGAGAGTTCCCCCATGGTGTTGCACATCGTCATTGCGTGCCCAAGATTCTCCTTCTCACACCCAAATGTCTTCAATTTCCCAATCGATCACTTCTTCCTTGTGCTCTTCATCTGTTCCGTCGTTAAATTTTCCCAAGGAGCGTGTGTGCTCAGTGGGTGTCATGGGAGACCTTATAATATGGATATTGTAAGGGGCCTTACTCAAGGACTTTACATGGAATTGAAAACTCTACAATAGACAAGAAATCTGGAAGTAAACTTTCTTCATTAGCACACTAATTCATAACTTGAATACATATCAAAGGAGTTTGAATTCTTTAGCTCTATAAGAGTTCCTAATGCTCAACAAAATGACTAAGACCTCTAGGGATATCCCCTAACTTATATTTATACTAAAAGAATACATCAATCAACTCTTCAATCAGTCCTTTATTTAAGGTCTTATGTCTCCAAGATCCATATACTCACAGACCTATGTTCTAGGGATCAAATCCCTTCTTGGACTACCCTCTCTTAGTCAACAATTAGAATGGATAATGCAGGATTTTGTGCCTTGGGTGATTGAAGGCTCGGCAAGCCTTTGGATTTTGGTGAGGGGACACAATCCCTCTTTATTCTCATGCAATGTTGGAGTAGGCCCTCCTTGAACTCAACCTTCTTGAAGCATGTATTAGTGTAGCCCTAGACATGCATAAAAATATGAAAACCATAGCTAAACTATGTCACAACACACACTCGATCATCCAACTCATTCCATAATCAATCAATTGTTCAAAACCCAACACAATTATATTAATCATGGTCAAGATAAGTTTATGCAGTACAAATGTGGCCAAAATATCTCAAAAGTTGGTCTCATCATGTTGTAATTAGGAGTCCCATCATCATTCCATAGCTTAGACTTTTTCACACCCTTGTGCAAACAAAAAAGGTGATATAACTATTGATGCTACCTCCTCTTGCTAATCTATTATTGTTGGTGTCTGTGAACCTACCTCAAATCACATGCCACATATTGGGTGATGGCACTCTTGCCACAATACCCAACATCTTTCTTCACTTCCTTCCATTCTTCCCTCTCCTTCTCCTCATATAATGTTTGTGGTGGTGAAGGGTGTGGAAGGAGAGGTGGGTTGAACCTCAATGCAAACCAGTTTAACTTAAGCTTTCTCAATGAATTTTTACAGGGTTGGGCCGTAAACAGGGGAGCTTGCAAGTTACTAGGTGAATGAGGTTCAACCCTTATGATATCATGTTGTAATGCATGTCATCTTCTTTGGCATGCATGGTTTGCCTCTTCTTCTGAAAGCCTAATGGTATCCTCGAAGTGCACAATTTCCCTTGTTTGATTCTCCCCTAAGATAGGATCAAGCTCTAAATTATATGTGAGGGTCATGTGATTAGAAATGAGCTCTTCAGTGTTGGAAACTTTAAATTTGATCCACAGGGGCTCTTTAGTTCTTCTTCTTTTCACCTTTGTAGCTCAATTTCCATCAATTCCTCGTGGTGGATCAAAAAAGATGGAGCTTTTCCCATTCAAATCATTTAGGACTATTGTGTTAAAATCAACACAGATGATCACCTCAATATCTAGTTATAATATCTAAATAGTCCAATGAGAGGATTAAAGAGAGCAAGTATTAACAAAAGGGGTAGTAGTATCATAATGGAATAGAGAGTGGTGTGAGAAGGGAAAGATGAAGGAAAACCCCAAGGCTAGTGCCTAGTAAATCTTAGGCAAACATAGACAAGGAAGATCATTCTAAAGAGGGCTATTTTGTGAATAATTAAGGAGGAAAGAGTTGAAAATAACACGCCACAATCAACCTTATTAGTGATAGAAATAACTATAGAAATGAGTCTTGGAGAGTTGTATTAGAGCTACTCTTGGACAAGTTGATGAAGGTGTCGGCCTACAATGATATATTAATTATAACAACAACTTGTTTCATAGTGAAGAATTGATATATGTAGAAATATAATAGAAAAAGGAAGCAAGAAGGAGAATAACCATACATTATTCTTATCCAAATGGTAAATGCTCCATTACAAGGCCTTCACAACTCATTATTTGCAAGAGATTCCTACAATTATCCAATAACATTAAAAGCATGCAAAAATTACGCCTCACATATGATAGAATGATACCTCCTATCAACAATCTTGTGTGTCATTCTGAAAATCATGCCATGTGATGAAGACAAAAAAATTATACTCATACCATATGAGGGGGTAACAAGACCAATTAGAATTAAAGTATATGCAAATCCATGTATATTAAATATACTTGCTTGTGCGATGTGCATGAGCCTTGAGGAGAATTGACCACCATTGTGTAGAGAAATCTTGTCTACCTATTGTTGTTGGATTTTTGAAGCAAAATCAAGTTTCAACAGTAGAATTCAAGCAATAGAAAGGAGGTAGGGTATACAATAGCACCTTTTTTATATATATTGCATGATTTTTTAATATTTCAAATAGAATAATTGACCATCATTGTGTGGAGAAATTGTTCTTGCCTGCTGCTATTGGAGATTTGAAACAAAATTAAGTTTCAAAAGAGGAATTCCAACATCAAAAAAGGAATAGGGTCTAAAATAGCATATTTATTTTAGATATTACATGTTTTGTAAATATTTCATACCATTTTGGAAAATCGTTCCCTCTTAGTGTCTCCAACTCATGGGTGTCTTTCCTTTACACCCTACATACTCATTGCAAAAGCACAGACATGAGAGAATCAACACTAAAGAGCTTCACTATGGACTACATTAATATATCAAATACAAACAACATAACAATGAGTGTTTACTGAACCAGACAAGCATCATATTGTAGCATCGCTTTATTGATGCAAAAATGTGCAACAAGAATCCTGCCTGCAAAATATTGCAATGCATTATATTTATTTTATTACTGTATTATCTAATTAGTAGGTGGGACCCCTTAGAGAAACCATATTAAGTTTATTTCGCTCATTTTTGTTCAAGAAATAAATGGAGCTTGCAAAGAAATGACTTGATTAGATTACAGTTTTGTATTCTATCAAGAATGCTTTCTTCGAGAACGATCTATAATGCTCCTCATTCTCATATTCCATTAAATATATCATCGCCATGTTCTAAAAGGAAAAGAAAAAGGGGAAAGACCTATTGCGCCAGATTTATGCTACTTATGATTATAAAGTTTTAAAATTTTGTTGGCTTGTGACATATTAAAAAGGATGGTTAAGTTTCATTGGATGCACATACATATCATATAACAAAAATAGTATCATGTTAAGTTTGCAATACCATACGGGGTTGTTGTGAATTCAATTTGTAATAAAGTTCACATATCATATGGACACCATATAACATATTGTTTGATTGTTTAGGTGGTATCGTTGGTGTATTAGATGTCGACAACTTGTATTATTTGTGAATGTGGTATATTAATAGTTCAGGATATGTAAGATTGTGAGTCTGTTAGTTTTCAATGCATGGTATTGAGGTCAATTTTGAGTTTGAGCTGGTGATTGAGTGCATTCCACCGTGCAATGTTTGATTGGTTATCATGGAAATGTTGGTGGGTTTTGGTTCTGTCAAAGCAACGTGAAATAAAGAGGAATTAATGCACTCTCCGTTGGGTTTCTTTCCTGAGGTATACCACCTTTTTGCAATGTCACTTGTTTGGAAATGCTTTTTTGATGTTAGTCGAGGGTTTTGGATGCTAAATATTGTATTGGTGGTTGGATAACAATCTATGATTGTTCTTTCATGGTTATTTAGTCAACTTAGAGAGGTATGGACATTTTTTACTCTTCTGGCATCAACATGCTACTCTTCTCAAATAATTTTGAATATTGGCTCAAGCTTGGTTGCATGTTGTATGTGTGTTATGAGTGTGAATCTGTGTTGTGCATGTATATTTATGAGACTATGAATGGCGAGTTATTATTTGTTTTGGGTTAATATGAAATAAAACAATCACTGGATTTTGAACAACAATGATACTTGTGACTTGGGTTTTGCATTGTGACTTATGATACAATTTGGTTTTAAAAGAAAAAGGGAATTTCGAATGAAGTTACAGATTTCACCAGTGTTGAATACATTCCGGTCTTGCTTATATGGGTTTGTTATGGTTATGGCATGTTAGCGTGCACCACTGATTTCTTTTTAAATTTGTTATGAATTTTTTTTCAAAACAAATTAAAACGGAAGCAACAATATACACTATCAAATTATCATTTCAATTGTTCAAAAGGAAATATCAATCAATTATTTGCGCTCATTGTAATGGTAGCCCAGTTTGTTGTGGCAATTATTTGAGGCATATGAATGGGTTTCAGACTGGTTTCAGTTTGACATACATATTGCTGGTATCCACTTGCAGTTAATGGGTTATGGTTTTATGATTCTTAAAGGATTTGAAATCTAGAGTTTTGACTTTCCTTACTCTATTTTTGGGATTCAACAATAATTTTTGAGTTATTATGAAACCCTGCATTTAGTTTTCTTGATTTTGTCATCAACATTCGAGCATGCTTGTTGATATCCAATTTTGCAAATAATTATATACACAGAACAATATTGGAAATGTTGTATGAAATTGATAAGCCTCTGTGTAGTCAGCATCAAAGTCAACAGAATGATGATGATTGATACATGCAGAGTAATGGATTGATTGCATGGATGCTAGTGTGTGAAATGATAAGAGTCAATATTTTAAATTTACCTTTAGGAAATTAAATTGATGGTTGATTATGTTGGAAGATTGGTTGTTGTCATTGATGTCAACCCTAGTCATGGGTTTTGGACCGTAAGATTGATGAAGGTATTTGGACATGAAGGAAAATGCACATGCAGATACACCACCCATGGATTGATAGTATACATCATGTTGTTTCCGGTGGTATGTGGCACGTCACATGGATACTCATGGTTGAGGAGAAATGAATTTTTGAAGATGACAAAGTGAATTGTAAAATAGGCCCTGAAGATAATTACAGAAAAGAATTACAAAATAAGAAAGTGTCAGGTCGGCCCTTCTGTTAAAAGGAAGTGACATAAATGGTATAAATAAACATCATTATACATTCATTTGATATAAGTCGAATTTTAGAGGGAATTGGAAGTAAAAGAAGGCTGGATTTCAAGGGAGGATGAAGTCTTTTGGTGATGTGTTCTAAGGTATGTTATTTTCAGGTTATCTTACCATTTTTGCTGTAACTTTTTTTCTAGAACGATTCAAATGGTGAAATTTATATGGTATTGAGAAGACATATCAAGGTACCTCTGGTAAAAATTTCATCTCTTTATTCACTATAATTATGGAGATACACTCTGTGGAAGATAGGGTTTGTGACCAGTCCTGAAACTAGTCAATAAAAAGGTGTTCTAGGTAAAACAGTCATAACTTCTTCATATAGAATCCAAATGAAGTGGGAACACTTCCATTGGAAAGAGTACGAACTGTAGTTTCTTGTGTGCAAGTTTCAGAATCGGATGTTAAATATTGAGCGCAGGGCATTCTGTACAAGTTGGGTCTTCTGAACAGACCAGAATTGAATAAAGTCTACCATTCTTTCTATAACCTCTTTTTGGGGAGGATTCAAGTAGTGAAAATTGGAGGAGTTTTAGAGAATACGTTGAGTAATATTATCTATAGGATCAGAGTACTCCAAGAATTGAAGAATTGCAGAAATTGAAGAAGTCTCGGGAAGCATTATTAGGTTCTATGTGATGATTGGTTGAAGGGGATGATTTAATGTAAAGTTTTATTATCTCT